>CAUYLG010036965.1:0-53721 GCA_963573385.1 Cacajao melanocephalus
ACCTGTGTGAGCCAAACCCATTGCACCCTCCTCTGCTCAGACCCACAGCAGCCCCATTTTCCTCAGTCTGAGCCAAAGGCCCCACAGTGGCCCCCCAGGCCTGCCCTGAGTGGCCTCACTGCCTCCAGCCTCACCATCCACCAGTCTCCCTCCATTCCCCATCTACCCACCTTCCCCATCCTCGCACCTGCCTGGTGTTTACACATCTCTCCAGGCATCTGCTTTAGCTGTTCTCTCTGCCTGGACCACCATCACTCCAGAAGACCCTTGTCCCCTCCAGCACCCCCTGCAGTCAGGGCAGCCTCCCTCACCACCATCCAGCAAGGACATGGCCCACCCATCCCTCTCCTCCCAACAGCTCCCTCCCTTGGCCTGTCCTGGGTTCATTTTTGCTTTTCCCCAGCACTTCCCACTTCCTAAAGGGCCCTGCAGGAAGCACCCGGAAGGGGCTGATGGCCTCACTCTCCTTAGACTGGAAGCTCTGCAGCAGCACGGGCCACTCACTGTGGCAGACTCAGTATCTAGTTAGTGCTCAGCACGCAGAAGGTGCTGGATAAGTGTTTGAGAACTACAGAAGAAAGGAGGGAGGGAAGAAGGAAAGGAGAGATGAAGGGAAGAAGGAAGGGAGGGGAGAAAGGAGGAGGGAGGGGAGGAGTGAAAAGGAGGGAGGGAAGGAAAGATAGGAAAGGGAAGGACAGATGGAGGGAAGGAGGGAAGGAAAGAATTGAGGGAGGAAGAGAAGGAAAGAGGGAAGGAAGGAAGAAAGGGAGGAGGGAGGGAGAGAAGGAAGAAAGAAAGGGTAGGAGAGAGGAAGAAAGGAAAGAAAGGTGGGAGGGAGGGAAAGGGGAAGGAGGGAAGGGACTCATTTCCTCTCTAGGCCCAGCTGTCCCAATGTCCATCTGTTACTTGGACTGTTTCTCCAGCCTCCTGCATGGCCGCCTCCTGGCACAGTGGCTCACACCTGTAATCCCAGCACTTTGGGAGGTTGAGGCAGGCAGATCACCTGAGGTCAGGAGTTCAAAACCAGACTGGCCAACATGGTAAAATGCTCTATTAAAACAAGATTAGCTGAGCATGGTGGCAGGCACCTGTAATCCCAGCTACTCCAGAATCTCAGGCAGGAGAATCACTTGAACATGGGAGGTGGAGTTTACAGTGAGCTGAGATCGCGCCACTGCACTCCAGCCTGGTACCAGAGCAAGACTCCATCTCAAAAAATAACAGAAAGCTTTCTCCAGGCAGCTGCCTTCTGATAATGTCCCCCTCCCCTGGTGAAGCACAGGAGACCCCAAACTCCTGCCTGACCCTAAAGTGCCAAGTGACCCTGTCCATGCACTCCCCTGGCCACACTGAGTGTCCTCTGAGTCATACTGCTCCCTCTGCCTGGGTGTTTGCTGCCCCCTGTCTCAAAGCCTCCCCTTCCTCTTCCCAGCTCCAACTCCCCATCCTCTGCCTGCCCAGCACCTACCTTCTGGTCATTTAACATGTAGCTCAGGCTGTAATCCCAGCACTTTAAGAGGCCGAGGGCAGAGGATCACTTGAGCCCAAGAGCTTGAGGCCAGCCTGGGCAACATAGGGAGACCTCCCCAACTCCACCAAAAATGTAAAAGGAAGAAAAAAAGATGTATATCGGGCATTACCCACCTCCAGGTAGCTTTCCTGATGGTGCCATACCCAGGTGGGCTCAGGGGCAGCCTCTGTTCTCCAGGCATCAGAAGCTGCCTCCCTCGGGAAATGCTCCCAGGTCAGCTCCTGCAGAAGTCCAGGCACAGGATGACGGTGGATGGATCAGGAGTGAGGGTCAGAGATGCGGAGAGGTGGACAGCTTTGGGACACAGTTGGTGAGATCAGTAGGATTTGCTGCAGGGTGGCTGTCAGGGTGCAGGGGAGAATTCTGGACCGGCGCTGTCTTCATCTCTCTCTTCCCTCCAATCCCTGGAAAGCAAATGAGGCAGAAGGACCCACGGGCCCGGCTCACCAGCTCCGTCCTCAAGAACTCAAGGATCATCAAGTTCCATGGCTGGGAGGGGGACTTTCTGGACAGAGTCCTGGGCATCCAGGGCCAGGATCTGGGCAACTTGTGGACCTCTGGCCTTCTCTTCTCCGTGTCGCTGGTGTCCTTCCAAGCATCTACATTTCTGGTGATGTCACTCTAGTCTCTATGCTGAGCAGGACTGGGGAAGGAGTGTGGGGGTTGGAGGGGAGGTAGGTGGAGCCTCCCAGATCCTACCACCCTGTCCATCAAAACCCACACATTCTAGATCCTGTTCTCTCGGTGTTCCCGCTGTCTTCTGCATGAATGAATTAATCACATCATTCTGGTGAAGGTGGCAGCGGCTGATGAGGTTTGCTGTTCTGAGAGTTCCGGGCTTCTACTGATGTGGGGAGGAAGGTTCAGGTGCAGGTGGGCTGCAGAGGTAGAATCCAGGGTCTGAGTGGCTTCCCTGCTGCTGGCCAGCAGATGTCCACAGCCGCCCTGTCACTGATGTGATCCTTGTCCTGCCATTCTGTAATTTATTTTCGATGGCTGTCAGAACAATCTTCCTGAAGCACTTCCCAGCTCTTTGGGAGGCTGAGGTGGCAGATTGGGTTCAGACCCAGGTGCAGAGGTCGCAGAGTGGAGATTGTGCCACTTCATTTCAGCCTGGGCAACAGAGCGAGACTTTGTCTTAAGAACAAAATGAAACAAAACAAAACAAAGCAAAAGGACCATAAATGGCACCCACACCTAGAGCCCTCCCATGCTACTCTCCCTGGGAGTCCCCAGGCTCAGCCCTCATGTCTATCACCTTCATAGAGAGGCCTTTCCTGACTACCTTCTCTACTATAGTACCCCTGCTCACGCTAGTGCACTCTACACCTGCACCTGATTTTTCTTTATTTTTTTATTTTTGAAGACAGAGTCTTGCTCTGTTCCCCAGTCTGGAGTGCAGTGGTGCAATGTTGGCTCACTGCAACCTCCACCTCCCGAGTTCAAGCAATCCTCCTACCTCAGCCTCCTGAGTAGCTAGGATTACAGGCAGGTGCCACCACATCGAGCTTTTTTTTTTTTTTTTTTTTTTTTTTTGGTACTTTTAGTAGAGATGGCATTTCACCATGTTGGCCAGGCTGGTTTTGAACTCCTGACCTCAAGGGATCCATCCACCTCAGCCTCCCAAAGTGCTGGGATTACAGGTGTCAGCCACCGCACCTGGCCGCACCTGCTTTAGTATTTATTCTTCATAGCTCTCTCCACCTGATGTGCTGTCTGTGTAATGGTTTGTTTATGGACCGCCTCTTTCCCCTTCATTAGAACGATGGATACATTAAGAGAGCAGCAACTTTGTTTTGCTCATTGCTGTTTCCCAGAGCCTGGAACCCCACCAGATATATGATAACCAGGCAGTAGTTATTAGTGGAATGAATGAATGGAAGAATGAATGAATGGCCAGGTGCTGTGGCTCATGAGTGTAATCACAGCACTTTGGGAGGCCGAGGTGGGTGGATTGCTTGAGGTCAGGAGTTCGAGACCTGCCTGGACAACATGGTGAAACCCCATCTCTACTAAAAACAGAAAAGTTAGCTAGGAATGGTGGTGCACGCCTGTAATCCCAGCTACAGGCTGGGAGACTGAGGCAGGAGAATTGCCTGCATCCAGGAGGTGGACGTTGCAGTGAGTCAAGGTCACGCCACTGCACTGTAGCCTGGCAGAAAGAGACTGTCTCAGAAATAAATAATTAAAAAAAATGAATGAAAAAAAAGGCCTAGATAGAAGGAATAAGTTACAGTAATCAATAGTGCACAAGGGAAATTACAGTGCATGAGAATTTATTTGAATATTTCAAGATAGGTAGAAGAGAAGGATTTTCATGTTCCCAAAACAAAAGATTAATATTTGAGGTGATGACTGTCTCAGTTACCCTGATTTGATCATTACATATTGTCTACAGCTGGGGTCCCCAACCCTCCTGGCCACAGATCAGTACCAGTCTGTAGCCTGTTTTTCTTTTTGTTTTTTTTTTTTTTTTGAGACAGAGTCTCACTCTGTGCAGTGGTGTGATCTTAGGTCAATGTAACCTCCACCTCCGAGGTTGAAGCAATTCTCCTGCCTCAGCCTTCTGAGTAGCTGGGATTACAGGCATGTACCACCATGATTGGCTAATTTTGTAATTTTAGTAGAGACAGGGTTTCACCCATGTTGGCCAGGCTGGTCCCGAACTCCTTACTTCAGGTGATTCGTCCTCCTCATTCTCTCAAACTGTTGGGATTTGAAAGTGCTGGGATTTCAAGTGTGAGCCATCGTGCGTGGCCTTTTTTTTTTTTTTTTTTTTGGACACAAAGTTTCACTCTTGTTGCCCAGGCTGGAATGCAATGGCACGATCTTGGCTTACTGCAACCTCCGACTCTTGGATTCAAATGACTTGCCTGCCTCAGACTCCCAAGTAGCTGGGATTACAGGTATGAGCCACCATGCCAGGCTCATTTTTGTATTTCTAGCAGAGGCAGGGTGTCTCTGTGTTGGTCAGGTTGGTCTCGAACTCCCGACCTCAGGTGATCCACCCGCCTGAGTCTCCCAAAGTGCTGGGATTACAGGTGTGAGCCACCGTGCCCGGCTCACCTGTTAGGAACTGGGCAGGCATCACAGCAGGTAAGCAGCAGGTGGGTGAGGGAGGCTTCATCTGTGTTCACAGCCATTCCTTATTGCTGGCATCACTGCCTGAGCTCCACCTCCTGTCAAATCGGTGGCTGTGTTAAAGTCTCATAGGAGCTCAAACCCTACTGTAAACAGCACATGTGAGGGAGCTGGGCTGCATGCTCCTTATGAGAATCTAATGCCTGTTGATCTGTCACTGTCTCCCATCACCCCTAGAAGGGACCATGTAGTTTCAGGAAAACAAGCTCAGGGCTGCCACTGATTCTGTGTTATGGTGAGTTGTGTAAGTATTTCATTATATATTACAATGTAATAATAATAGAAGTAGGCTGGGCGCAGTGGCTCATGACTGTCATCCCAGGACTTTGGGATCTGCCTGCTGAGGCAGGTGGATCACCTGAGGTCAGGAGTTCAAGACCAGCCTGGCCAACATGGTGAAACCCCGTCTCTACTAAAATTATGAAAACTAGCCAGGCGTGGTGGCAGGAACCTGTAATCCCAGCTACTTGGGTGGTTGAGGCAGGAGAATTACTTGAACCCAGGAGCAGAGGTTGCAGTGAGCCAAGACTGCAGCATTTTGGGAGGCTAAAGTGGGCAGATCACCTGAAGTCAGCAATTCGAGACCAGCATGGCGCAGTGGTGAAACCCCATGTCTAATAAAAATACTAAAATTAGCTGGGTGCAGTGGCAGCTACCTATAACCCAAGCTACTCAAGAGGCTGAGGCAAAAGAATTGCTTGAACCCAGGAGGTGGAGGTTGCAGTGAGCTGAGATCATGTCTCTGCATTCCAGCCTGGGCAACAGAGCAAGATCCTGTCTCAAAAAAAAAAAAGAAAAAAAAAAAGCAAGCCAGTTTACAATGGCTTATACCTATAATCCTAGAACTTTGGGTGGCCATGGTGGGAAGATCACTTGAGGCTAGGAGTTCCAGGTAAACCTGGGCAACATAGCAAGACCCCATCTCTGCAAAACATTTTTAAAAATTTAGCCAGGCACAGTGGCATGTGCCTGTAGTCTCAGCTACTCAGGAGGCTGAGGCAAGAGGATTGCTAGAGCCCAGGAGGTAGAGGCTGCAGTGAGCCATGCTTGTGCCACTGCACTCCAGCCTGGGTGATAGAATGAGACCCTGTCTCTCAAAAAAAAGAATTCAGAGTAGAGAAAGGTATGAATTGTAAGTTCAAGCATGCCACTTCTCAAATTTCCTGCAGAAGTGTTGATGCATGCCCCAAGAAATCTGCATTCATTTCCCAGCGCTGCCTTAACAAAGTACCCTAAACTTTGTGGCTTCAACCACAGAGATTTATTCTCACAGTTCTGGACGCCAGGAGTCTGAAATCGAGGGGTTTTTGATTGTTTTTCCTGCGAAGGCTGTGAGGGAGGATCGGTCCCAGGTCTTGCTCCTGGATTCTCACAGCCTCCAGAGTTCTTTGGCTTGTAGGTGGTCTTCTGTCTCTGTCTTGACATTGTCTTCCCTTTGTAGGTGTCTTTGCCTACACATCCCCTTTTTATAAGGACACCAGGCACACAGGATTAGGATTCACCTTCATTACCTCAGCTTAGCTTGATCACATGTGAAGAGCCTATTTCCAAATAAGGTACCGTCCACAGACCCTGCAGCATAGGGCTTCAGCATCTTTCGGGGAGACACGGGACAATGCATAAAGCTATAGATTTGCAAATATTTTTAGTTTGAGTTTCTGGGTTTTATTTTTTCTTTTTCGCATCAGATGGGTGATGTGATGATATCGTAATGAGTTTTGAGGAAAGCACATATCATACAATAGCGTGAAAAACCAATCATCATGCTTAGGTTTTGGTTTTTTAATTTTAATTTTAGTTTTTCTTGAGACAGGGTCTTGCTCTGTTACTCAGGCTGGTGGGCAGTGGTGCAAACATGGCTCACTGCAGCCTCGACATCCTGGGCTCCGGCGATCTTCCCACCACAGCCTCCCAAAGTGCTAGGATTATATGAATGAGCCACCATGCCCAGCTGTTCCCTATTTTTTGTTTGTACCTGGCTCTTTTTACTCAAAAATATACCTTTGCGTCTGGGCATGTTGGCTCATGCCTGTAATTGTCAGCACTTTTGGAGGCCGAGGCAGATGGATCACTTGAGGTCAAGAGTTCAAGACCAGCCTGGCCAACATGGTGTAACACCTTCTCTACTAAAAATACAAAAATGAGCTGGGTGTGGTGGTGTGTGTCTGTAATCCCAGTGACTTGGGAAGCTGAGGCAGGAGAACCACTTAAACCCTGGAGTCAGATGTTACAGTGAGCCAAATTCATACTACTGCACTCCAGGCTGGGTGGCAGAGCGAGACTCTGACTCAAAAAAAAAAAAAAAAAAAAACAAAAGAAATGCACACACGCACACACCCCTTGGCAATCTTTTTATATATGAGCATTCGCTGGTACAATTTAAAGTCTATTGTAGATTTCATTTAGATTCATACAATCTAAATACTATTCTATTAAATTCTACAACTAAAAAAATTAGGCAATGCATTTAAATGATTCAAAGTTCAAAAGCTATGAAAGAGCATAGAACTGAGTCTCCCATATGGCAGCCAGTGGCATATGTGTTTATTGAAATCTAAGTGAGGCCGGGTATGGTGGCTCATGCCTATAATCCCAGCACTTTGGGAGGCTGAGTCAGGTGGCTCACCTGAGACCATCCTAACCAACATGGTGAAACCCCATCTCTACTAAAAACACAAAAAGTAGCCAGATGTAGTGGTGAGCCCCTGTAACCCCATCTACTTGGGAAGCTGAGGCAGGAGCACTGCTTGAACCTGGGGGACAGAGGTTGCAGTGAGCCAAGATCACACAACTTCACTCCAGCCTGGGCAACGGAGCGAGACTCCATCTCAAAAAAGAAAAAAAAAAATCTAAATGAATTAACGTTAAAGAAAATGAAAGATTTGGTTCTTTGGCTGCGTGGGCCACATTTCGGGTGCTCCACAACTGCAGATGGCCCTGAAACATGGTCCTCATTGCGAAAAGTTCTATTGGTTGGTGCTGGTGCAGCCTTAAAGCCACTCTCCCACCCCTCCTGAAAGCCAACCACTGTTAGGGTTTTTTTGGTGATTCCTTTCTGAGATGATCTATGCACACATCAGTACATGGAGTTAATGTATCCACTTAAAAAAATCAGCGTCTCCTGTGTAGCGCAAATGACCGTGTAATAGTCCATGGAATGGAATGTATTCAGCTAGTTACATAATGAAGTGCTCTTGAGTTTTTCCCAGGTTTCTTCTCTTACAATTATTCTGTGGTGAACACCATTCTCTCTGCAGAGTAAATTCTTAACAGTGGAATTCCCTGCCCACAAGGTTTATATGTTTTTCTCATTTCTTTCCTCTTTTCTTCCTTTCTTTTTTCTTGCCTTTCCCTCCCTCTCTCCCCTCTGTTTTCCTCTTCCTACCTTTCCCTCCCTTTCCCCCATGTCTTTTCCCCCTCTCTTCTCTCCTTTTCTCTCTCCCCCACTTTTCTTTTTCTTTTACAAGGTCTTCTATGCACTGGCATGATCCTAGATCACTGCAGCCTCGAACCCCTGGGCCCAAGTGATCCTCTTGCCTCAGCCTCCCAAGTAGCTGGGACTAAAGCCTGTGCCACCATGCCCTTCTACTTTTTTTCTTTTCTTTATTGTGGAGATGGGCCTTACTATGTTGTCCAGGCTCATTTTCATCTTAGTATGTGGTTTTCAAGAGTTCTTACCCAAGGGTACCTGGATGGAACTTAGTGAGTCACTTGAAGCCCTTGTCATTGTGTTGAAGTTTTGTGTCTGCCCCCTCCAACCTGGGGAGAAGATTTTAAACTTCAATCCCGTTTTCAAGCAGATTAGTGACTTCAAAAAGTATACAAATGTTGGGAGGCAAGGCGGGAGGATCACATGAAGTCAGGAATTTGGGACCAGGCTGGCCAAGAAGGTGAAACCCTGTCTCTACTAAAAATACAAAACTTATCTGGATGTGGTGATGCACATCTGAACGCCCAGCTTCTCAGGAGGCTGAGGCAGGTGAATTGCTTGAATCTGGAAGGTAGAGGTTGCAGTGAGTTGAGATCATGCCACTGAACTCCAGTCAGGGTAAAAATAGCAGCTTTAGACTTGATCCCGCCAGGAATGACCACTGGGCATGTTCAGCCATGGATCTTCCGATTCTGCCTCAGTTTCCAGTGTCCTCTCAGAGAGGCCTGGAGTGGAGCATCTGAAGCCGGGGCTGGATGCCTTGCTGTGTAAATACTCTCTCCACTTCCACCTGTGCTGTCAGCCTGGGTGGGGTGAAGACCCATGTCAGGGGAGAGCCGCTTTCCTCCTAAAGCCCCACCTGTCTGATGGCTGAGACTTCTGCCTCATTTCCAGAACTCCCAGGGGCCCTTGAACTTCTCATTATTTGCTAAATATGCAAGCACAGGTTGCCTGTACCTCCCCTTGGACCTTCCTGCCGCTCCCTATAGAGCTGTCTGAAGCCTGGAAATGTTTATTTGCCTTTGGAGAAATTCTAGTTCCATCCGCCCCAGACTCATCACAATTACAGTAAAAGCCAGTGCTCTGTAACTTTCTGGAACCTGTTCCAGCAGACAGGAGGTCCCTTCTTCAAGTCCTCTTTGTAATCCCATACAAGATGAGGAAACTGAGGCAGATGAGCTCATGAATGCAAAGTGCCAGAGCTTGGGTTCAACTTGTCTCAAAGCTTATAGGATTTAAGGTTGGTGTGGGAGGTGTTCTGTTTGGCACCCCCTCCCCCGGTGTGTGGGGTTGGGTCCTGGGTTGCCTGGAGAGCCCCAGTTTATGCCTGCTGACCTGACGCATTTGTAACTAGTGTTCTCTTTAACTGCAAAGTGTTGTGGTTTGGGGGAGAAATTCTGTGCTCACCCTGTTCATGTGCATCCTGAGGAAGCTCTAACATGACCGCACAGCCTCTGATATGCACTGGAGAAAGCTGGCGGTAGGATGTGCCTGTCAGCAGGAAAAGCTGTGAGCGTCTACATCCACATGTAAACATATCTGTAGACATATTCATATACACACACCCACATATATACACGTCTTTACACATGTTGACACACACATGTCCATATACACACATTCATATACATGTCTACATATAGACACATCCATGTACACACACATCCATATCCACACATTCGTGCACACATATCTGTGTATTTCCATATATCTGTATACATACACATCTACACATCCATGTATAGATACATCTGTACACAGATGCACACACATTCGCACACACACATCTGTACACATGCTGGTGGGGATTAGGGAAACACAGCATTAAGTAGATAGCGAGTATTGTTTTGCCATCTTTTGGGTGAACTGACAAGCTAGTGACTATCAGAGGGGTGTGTGGGGTGTGTCCGCAGGTTGGTGGGTCCATCAAAAGATGGTATTTGTAGTTGCTCTTGGCTTTTCTAGAGGATCTCCCATGTGGGGCCTTGGAGTGTAGTGAGCTGTCCCCGTGGCCCACCTGCCATTGTCTGCACCAGTGACCAATAAAGTTCTGGTTTCACTGGCCTTCTCAAGGACTTTGGATTGTACTGTAAGAAACGCTAGTGTGCCATCATTCGACGTGTCTGGTCACCATGTGGAGATCAGTTACCAGTGGCGAGATGGGAGCCAGGAGAGCCAGGAGGATGTTGAAGTGAGACAGGTGAGATGACCAGGGTTGGAGCTGGTGCACAGCAGAGGTGACAGATGGGGTTGATTCTAGTCACATTCCATAGCGATGGTCCACTGAGTTCCTGATGGATCCAATGAGGGGGTTGTCAAGGAGAGGAGTCCTTTGTATTTATGTCTGAGTTTGTAACACAGGTTTCTAATTTTGAGAAATCTGGAGTTTAAAAAATTGAGGAAGGGCTCGGCACAGTGGCTCACACCTGTAATCCCAGCACTTTGGGAAGCCAAGGAGGGCAGATCACTTGGGCTCAGGAAGTTTGAGACCAGCCTGGCCAACATGGCAAAACCTTGTCTCTACTAAAAATAGAAAAATTAGCTGGGTACTGTGGTGTGTGCCTGTCATCCCAGCTACTTGGGAGGCTGAGGTAGGAGAATCACTTGAACCTGGGAGGCGAAGGTTGCAGTGAACCAGGATCCTGCCACTGCACTCCAGCCTGCACTCCTCCATTTCAAGAAAAAACAAAAATTGGGGAAGGATCGGCATAGAAAGCCATTAGCTTGGCTGTCTCCTGCCCTCTCCAGTCCCAGCTTGTGTGGTCATGGCTGAGCTTACTGGCCAAGCCTGTCATTCCAGGTGACACCAAGGCCTTTTCAGGGCTACAGTGACCTGCAGCCACCCATGGTAGGCAAGGCCGAGCAGTTCCAGGTGCAGCTGGAGATGAAACTGGTGACAGGGGCAGCCCTGTCATCTTTACAGGGAACCTCATGTGGCAGACGGGCAGCAAGCTGGCACAAGAACCCTTGTGCCCCATCTCCTCCGTGGCCAGGCTAGGGTGTGGGCCAAATGCTTCCTGATGGTCGTCATCAACCCAGTCTCTCAATATCAACATCCCATCTAAGGACAGATGCAGGCTCAGTGTGAGCCCCCAGAACCTCTCCCAACCTCCAACTGTCCCCACAAACCTTAAAACAGCAGCTTTTGGGCTTTTTATTCTCACCCACGATAAGAAACACATGTAACATTTTGACCTAAAATACACTAGGCATTTTAAACACACACACACACACACAGGCTGAGCAGGTGCTGGCTCTGTGCCAGAGCTGGGGTGGTGGCACCTGGGTGTGCCGCTTTTGGGTTCTGAAAGATTCCAAGGTAAGGACAGGAGCTGGGGCTGGGGGCACTTGGAACAGTGGCTGTTGACCACCTCATGTGGGTGTTTGGGAGTCATAACAGCTGGCCCAGTTCCACCTGTGTGTTCTGGATGACCTTCAGTGTTGCAGAAGGTTCAGAAGGTGAAATTTACCTGACAATCCATGATGTGTGGTTAATTCTTTAGTCATCTGTCCTATTTGATTTTGTTTCATTCAACTTTATTTGAGACAGAGTCTTACACTGTTGCTAGGACTGGATGCAATGGTGCAATCTTGGCTCACTGCAGCCTCTGCCTCCTGGGTTCAAGTGATTCTCCTGCCTCAGCCTCCCACGTAGCTTGGATTACAGGTGCCTGCCATCGTACCTTATTTTATTTTTTTTGTATTTTTAGTAGAGACAGGGTTTCACTATGTTGGCCAGGCTGGTCTTGAACTCCTGACCTCGGGAAATCTGCCTGCCTTGGCCTCCCAAAGTGCTGGGATTACAGGCATGAGCCACAGTGCCCAGCCTCATTCTACTTTATTCTTGTGCCAAGCACAGTGTCCCACACCTATAATCCCAGCACTTTGGGAAGCCAAGGCAGGAGGAATGCTTGAGCCCAGGAGTTCAAGACCAGCCTGGGCAACATAGTGAGACCCCTGTTTTTACAAAAAAAAAACAAACAAAAATTAGCCAATGTGGTGGCACATGGCTGCAGTACCAGCTACTTGGGAGGCTGAGGTAGGAGGATTGATTGAGCCCGGGAGGTCAAGGCTGCAGTGAGTCGTGATCAGGCCTGTCTGTGGCCTGTAGTGCAGGGCACTGGTGGTGGCTCTTCAAGGAGCCCCCAAGGCCCCTGGGGTATTCCCGAGTCCTCTCTTTGCCTGGGACTGGGGGTGTTCATCCCTGGGGACTGACCCTTTTACCTGCCTGCTCTCTGTCCCTGCAGCACTGCTGGAAAGGAAGCAGGAGGAGGGACAGTGGGTGGTCACCCTGGGTGCCGAGCTCTTCGTGCCAGGGCTGGCGGGGCTGTGTGCCCTTGGCCTGCTGCAGCAGTGGGGCTGGCTCTGAACCAACTCCCTGAGGATCCAGTACAGCCTCCTGGGTAAGGCACCACATGCCTGGCTGCGGGGCAGGTGGAGGTGGCAGGGCCTGCCCTGTTTCCTGTGGCTAGGGATCTGCGAGCTAAGATATGCTGTCACCACAGGATTTTCCATTAGTCATTCTGTGGGCTCTGAGTAGGACTCAGTACCTGCTCATTAAAGAAAAGGTGTGTCTGTTGAGGGGCCATTCATCCATCTCTTAACACCTCCCCATGGACAGGTTCTTAGCAGAGTGACAGGTGAAGCAGATCACAGGGCCAGGGGTACATGGCTGAGGCCAGGCTGGGCTGGGCCCTCCTCCTCTTGGAGCCCTGGTGGAGGGCTGCCTGGCAGAGGAGGGCAGGGGTCTCTTGATTGATCCTCACAGCTCAGGCAAAGCAGCCATCACATGGTGCCGCCCCAGCCAGAGGCTGCAGACAGCAGCTCAGATGGCGCCTACAGGCTGGAGCTGGGCCACGAGCTCCACTGTGCACACATCCTGGCCTTCAGCCACAAGGTGAGTGCCGAGGCCAGAGGGGACATCTAGAGAGAGCACCAGAGTCTGGCAAGTGATCATCCGAGTACCCTGAGCTGATCCCCACAGAGATGAACTTGCTCCCAATAGCATAGCCATATAGGAATGGATCCAGGGCTGGCACTTCAGCCTCAGACTTATGCCTATTCATCCAGGGTTGCTTGAGGCCAGGAGGCAAAGGTTGTGATGAGCCAAGACAGTGCCACTGTACTCCAGCCTGGGCAACAGAGATCTTGTCTCTAAGAAAAAAAAAAAAAAAAGGCAGTGTGCAGTGGCTCACACTTGTAATCCCAGCACTTTGGGAGGCTAAGGTGGGCAGGTCAGGAGTTCAAGACCAGCCTGGCCAACATGGCGAAACCCTGTCTCTACTAAAAATACAAAAATTAGCCAGGCCTTGTGGTGCATGCCTGTAGTCTCAGCTAGTTGGGAGGCTGAGGCAGGAGAATCGCTTGAACTGGAGGGAGCTATGGGAAGCACTGGGAAAAGAGCAGCAACAAGAGGCACCTCTGAGTCAGCCAGACTTTCAAGAATGACTCAGGGCCCAGCCTGAGCAATCACTTCATGGAGGTGAGCCCGGTCACTGCAGCAGAGCAGTGCCCCGTGAGCCCAGCGTGGACGGTGGGAGTTAGGGAACCCCTCATGGCCCTGGCTGCAAGGATGCAGGCAGCTGAAACTCAGCCTCAGTGACTTTCCCTTTTGCATCTCCAGCCCCATATCCCCAGGGGTGAGAAACGTTCGTCACGGTGCCAAGGACTGGAAGGAGGGCTTGGGAAACATAGATTTTCAACCGTAAAAATGCATTTTGGAAACAGCAGTTCACTTTTAGTTTTTCCTGGAGGGTGGGTTCTTTTGCTGAGTTAGGAATGATGGTGTGCTTGGCAGCTAAACAGGTGGTGGTTCTTCACATTTCACCTTGTACATTTTTTTCCTTTTCACATCCTGTCCTGCAAATGGTGGTGCTTTATTTTGAGATGGAGTCTCACTCTGTCACCAGGCTGGAGCGCAGTGGCACAATCGCGGCTCACTGGAACCTCTGCCTCCCGTGTTCAAGCGATATTCCTGCCTCAGCCTCCCAAGTACCTGGGACTACAGGCAAGCACCACAATGCCTGGCTAGTTTTTGTATTTTTAGTAGAGATCGGGTTTCACCATGTTGGCCAGGATGGTCTTGATCTATTGACCTCGTGATCCGCCCGCCTCAGCCTCCCAATCTGCTGGGATTATAAGTGTGAGCCACCGTGCCTGGCACAACCTTCGTTTTCTTGTGGTCTGTTGTCTCATTCTTGCAAGGTCTCCAAGCTAACATCCCTTATGCCTGCTGCCTAGGTTTCTTCAGTCTTCCGCCTGCTTTCATTTGAGTATACAGCCTTGTTTCTGTGAAGCTCACTGCCACAGGGTGTCTCTAGTTCCACGACGAGCTCTCTGTGGCTGTGTGGTCGTTAAATGCTCATGGTGGCTGCTCCAACTGCCATCCTGGCAGGACTAGGAACTTGTGGCCTCTCCACCATCCAGGGCCAAGACCCTGCCCAGCATCAGGGTGGGCATCCCTCTGGTTGTTGAATGTCACCTCCGCATCCTCTCTGCTGTGCCAGAGTCCCATGGCCACCCAGAGAGCAGTGAATTTGAGTGTTCCAGGACTTGGCGCGCAGTGCTGTTTGTGGCTGTGATTGACTACAGTGAGAGGAGGCAGGAGTGTTGGTGCAGGGAAGGGAACCAGGGCCAGCATCCAGTGTCCTCTCCCAGTCCCTTCACACGGGATGCACTTGGCTGTCCCAGCACTACATCACCCAGGGTGTTTAGTGGAGGCTGCAACATTGGCAGGTGCTGCTTGGTGCGGCCCACACTGTTGGACTCCTAGGAGACAAGCAGGGGTTCAGCACAAACCACGTTTGTACAAACAGTTCAGGTGCAGAGAGCCCCGTATCACTTCTAGGAGTGGTGGGAACCCTACCCCAATCCAAGTTCCCAGACAACCTATGAGCAGGCCCTGCAGCGGCGGCTCAGGTCGGCTGTGACAACTCACCTGTAATCTCCAGTGCCCGCTGCTCTATTCCTTCCCCCCCCCCGCCCACCATCTTAATCCCAGGAACAGGCCCTAGCTCCTCGAGGCCTGGGCTGGGCCTCTGAGCTGCCCAGAGGCCTCATGGTGGGTGGTGGCTGCCCATTGCAAGGCCCCTGGCCACACTGAAGGACGCCTACCTGGAGGTGACACTGTGGCCCCTGGAGGAGGTGTGGCGGTTGCAGGCCTAGGTGTCCAGGATCCAGGCCATGGGGATCCCAGGCCCATCAGGTTATCCCTGGGGGCTGTGAAAGGCACCATGGAACTGGTGAGTGAGAGCAAGGATGGGGCATGGCTGGCAGTTGAGGGCTCGGCTCTCACTGTCCCCTTCCTCTCCAGGTGGCCCACCAGATGCTGTCCTGGGCTGAGGCCACCTTCTCATGGCACTGAAGAGGCTCTGCAAACCCCTGCTGGACCTGTACAGCCTCACAGCCAGGTAACGCAAGGTTGGGAGTGGCACATCCGGCATTACTGCCACATATCAGGTGCAATGCTGAGTACTTAGACACTCTCTGACTCACCGACTCTTCTGACTACCCTGCAGAGAGGCTTCTTCACTTCCTATTTTACAGAAGAGGAAGCTGGGGTTTCTTCCTCATTCCATAGAGACTTCGTGAGCATGGTCCTAGTGCAAACAAGATTTTAGGAGCTGCTGCAGAGGACCACAGTGGGCAAGGCTGACCCATGCCTTCAGGAAGCTCAGTTTTACTCAGACACGAAGCCCAAGAAATCATCTACAGCAGAGTATGCACCCCTCCCTGCAGAGAGCCCGAGAGTCACCTCTTAAGCAGGCCCTTCTGCTCTGTCAGTTCCTTGCTTTTATTTTTTTTGAGATGGAGTCTCTTTGTTGCCCAGACTGGCGTGCAGTAGTGTGATCTCAGCTCATTACAACCTCTGCCTCCCAAGTTCAAGAGATTTTCCTCCCTCAGCCTTCCAAGTTGCTGAGACTACAAGGGTGTGTATTACTGCACCTGGCTAAATTTTTTTTGCGTTTTCAGTAGACAGGGTTTTGCCACTCCAGGCTGGTCTCAAACTCCTGACCTTGGGTGATGTAACCCTCTTGGCCTTCCGAAGTGTTGGGATTACACGCAGGAGCCACCACACCCGGCCTGTTTTGTATCTTTTAAACAAAAGCCCTTTCTTGCAGGCGGTGCAGAAGCTGGCCATGGCCCACTGCTCATTTACCACCACCGAGCCATACATTAGGTGGCAAATGCTAGAGAAGGAACATTGGCGAGATGATGGCCACCTTTGAGAAGGTACAGTTCAAGCAAGAGCCATGGGGCCAGTGTGGGAAGAGAGCTCCAGGTGGGGGCACCACTGCAGAGAGGCTTGGGGAGGGATGCGCCTAGCCCACTTGTTTTCGAGATGGAATCTCATTCTCTGTCACCCAGGCTGGAGTACTGTGGTGTGATCTCAGCTCACTGCAACCTCAGCCTCCCAAGTAGCTGGGATTACAGGCATTCACCACCATACTCGGCTAATTTTTGTATTTTCAGTAGAGACTGGGTTTCACTATATTAGCCAGGCTGGATTCAGAATCCTGGGCTCCAGCGACTCGGTGCTGGGATTACAGGCATGACCACCATGCCTGGCCTGTTTGAATAGGAAGGTGGTGGGGCTGATGCAACTGGGAGGTCCCAAGGCTGGGGGGTGGGAGGGAAGACTCTGGCTTCTGCTCTGATCTAGGATGGGATCACCCTTTCACTTCAAAAGGCCCCTTTTGTCCCTGTGTTGAGAACACAGGGTGAATAGAAGTGGGGACCCAGTATCCTTTTCCCTCACAGGCATGAGGCCCACCAGGAACCAGGCTCCAGGCAGAGGGGCAGCCCCCTTCTTCCATGCTGGTGGCCTTGCAGAGTCTGGACTCTGGCTCTGCCTCCCATTGGGATTCCTCTGCATTGTCTCTGTGTGCCTTCATTTCCCCAGCTGTAGAATAGGTACTAAACCCGCATCATGGGGAAAAGGCTCCATGTAGTACAAGTTTCTGCTCCTGTCACCTTGTGGTCAGAATGTAGGCTGAGGAAGGGAAGAGCTCCCAGGGCGGGGCTTTGGCATGGTTGAAGAATCATCTGCCTGGTTATTCGCCTACCTGGTGAGTGGGATCTAGTGGGCGTGCCAAAAAATGGATTCAGCTGGCAGGGAGGGCATTGAGGCTGCTTCCTGCCCACAGCTGCAGGGCCTCTGGGCTCCCTAGAAGGTAACTGAGGCCACCTGTCCCTGCACCCCCTCCACCGGCCCATCAAGTGTGTGTGCAATGTTCCTCTTCCCACTGCACCCCCATGTGAGCCGAGATCTCCATGATCAGATCTCACAGGCTTGTCCCTACTCTACATATTGAGAAAGTTGCAGTCCTCCCCTCAACTGTAGAAATTTCTTAGACCTGTTGGTCGGGCACAGTGGCTTATGCCCGTAATCCCAGTACTTTGGGCAGATCACTTGAGGTCAGGAGTTCGAGACCAGCCTGGCCAACATGGTGAAACCCTGACTCTACTAAAAATGCAAAAATTATCCACGCATGGCAGTGAGTGCATGTAGTTCCAGCTACTCCAGAGGCTGAGACAGGTGACTCACTTAAACCCAGGAGGCAGAGATCGCAGTGTCAAGATAGTACCATAATACTCAAGCCTGGGAAACAATGAGATTCTGTCTCAAAACACAAAACAATTTTTCCTACACCTTCCAGCTCATGTCCTCGGCATCCCCACACACAGGCCCCATGCTGCCCAAGACCAAGGGGGCAGATCAGGCATGACATCAGCCATCTGTGTTCTCAAAATAGGGCAGCTTGTTTGTCCAGGCCTCACTCCCCACCTTCACTGTAATGCCGGCCTCTGTCCGCCTCCACCTTATGGTATTTCCTAAAACAAGGCCAGCCCCTCCCTGAGAGGCACCCCCATGATTTCCATGGCAGAGCTCTTCCTGTGGACCTGCAAGCTTCCCCTCTGCAGCCAAAGGAAGCAAGGCTTGACCAGGCACAGCGACTTGTCCTGTGCATTCCCTCTAGGAACTACTCAGTGGTGGTGACACTGCCCCTGCTGCCCGAGGGGGATGAGCCCCTGGACATAGCCTGGGTGAGCAGCTACCTGGTGGTGAAGCTGCTGTGGCTGCTCCGAGCGCTGTCCAGGGCCAATGTGCTGGCCAAGTTCTACCAGCTTGATGCCACCTGCTGCAGGGTCCCTGGGATCCCCTGCCTACAGTAGCAGGGCCATGCAGGGGCAGGTACTGTGGGGGCACAGGGAAGCCTGCAGAGGCTCATGGCATCACAGTGCCAGGCCCACAGCTTACTGGACTTCCCAAGGTCCTACGGGACTAGGGCTGAGGCTGCACATCCTGCTTTTGTCCAGAATATAAGGCCTGGCCCAGCAGAGGAGTACAGTGGGCAGTTTAGGGCTCCAGGCAAGCTCCCTCGCTGTGGGCTCTGCTGGAGCAGCAGGCAGACCTCCCATTACAGCTGGAAGGGCACTAATTGAGTTCAGACTCACCCGTCAGGGGCGACCTGCAGCCAAGGGCAGTGCTGGGATGACCAGCTCTGGGCTCCTGGGGAGCTTGCATGTGGCTCAGGTGAGTCTGCTAACCTTTGTGGAGAGCTTCCTCCACTGTGAAATGCAGGTAACAACGTGGCTCACTCAGGGTGAGGGGCATATACATGAGGGAGCCCTTCCTATCCGTGGGGGAGCCACGGTACCCAGAATTGGCAAGGAGTGGTTTTTCTGTGTGGGACTCCCATGGAGGCCTAGGGCTCCCTAGAAGCGTGGGTGCAGTTGTGCCTAAGCAGCACGCTGAAGTTGTAGAAAACAGATTGGTCTTCAAGTTGTGCGAGACCATGGGCTTCTGTGCCCCTCAGTTCTGACAGCTGTCCAAGGGGCTGGTAGTGCCTCCCTTGGGATGCTGGCCCTGGCCGTCAGGTGCCTGGCTGTGCACCATAGATGGTGCTCCCCCTGCAGGGGCACAAGCACCCCCGAGGCACAGCTCAGGAGCTACACTGGCTGGACTGGCCAGACCTGCTCCTTCACAGGCCATTTCTGCAGGACACCGTTGTCATGTTTGAGGGAGCTGGTGGCCATCCACATAAACAGAATTTTTTCCCCCTCCCAGTAGCTTCCTTGAGATTAAATGGATGACTTGTAAGATCTTTTTGAGACTAGTTCTCTGTTGTCATGGTTGGAGTGCAGTGGTGCGATCTTGGCTCCCTACATCCTTGACCTCCTGGGTTCAAATGATGCTCCTGCCTCCACCCCGCAAAGCGCTGGGATGGCTTAGCGCCACTGTGCCCGGCTGATCTGTGAATTTTAAGTGCATGATTCAGTAGCTTCTAGTTTACTCAGAGTTGTGCATGCCTCACCACAATTTTAAAACGTTTTTACCATCCTAAAATGAAACCCACAGCTAGCAGTCTGCCTGCTGTGTCCATGGCTGTGCCTGCTCTGGACATCTGATGTAAATGGAAGCACAGAATACATGGCCTCTGAGCCAGGCTTTGTTACTTAGCACAGCATTTTTGTAGTGGGTCTCAGGACTCCATTCCTTGTTAGGGCCGAATTGGCCGTAGCCCTTCAGCTCATGTCATCCTGAAGCTGGTGGGCGATCACTGGGCCTCTGGCTACTGCACCAAGGGAGGGGGACTCCAACCCTCAGGCAGGCTGAGCAGGGGCTCTAGGCATTGGGCTCCCACTGCGGGGGGTGGAGCTGGCTCCACTCACCCTGCCTTTGGGGCTGCTTCTCCCCAGACCATGCCCTGGTGGACAGGGCCCAGCACATGGTGGCTTTCGTTGGCCAGGTGTGGGACCTCAGTGCCCACGTGCGGCAGCGTCCTTCTGGCCCAAGACTTTGCTCACAACACATTCTCCCTGATGTTGAGTCAGACAAGCTCAGGGCTAATGGCTCTGACTGTGGAGCTGAACCACATGACTCTCATCTACCCCAGCCTGCAGGTGAATAGAGGCCCAAGCTTCCCTTGGAGACCTGTGCCTGTGGCAGGTCACCTGGAGGGACGGCCCTTTCAAGATTTTCCCGTCTGTGGGTCAATCCCCACTGCCCACCCACTCTGGCCCACAGGCCTACAGGATGTACAACTCCTCCCTGCCAGGGGAGAGCTGCCCAGACCTCCAGCTGCCTCCTGCCATGACAAGGAGGGACGTCCCCAGGATTGAGCTGGCCAGTGAGAATGGGGTCTCCATCTCCTGTGACATGCCCGCTGGCCTCTGCAGCCTGTCTCTGGGCCTCTGGCACCACTGAGTCTGGGCCCCAAAGGGGTTGACCCCATCACCCAGAGCCTCTTCAGGATGCACCATTCTCAGCTTCCAGTGTGACAGGTCCCCAGGCTGTAGGCAGCAACTGTGATTGAGATGATGGCACTGAGGCCCCGCGCTTTCTGCCCACATCCCTGGGATATGCGGCTCCAGGGTGGAGCTGGCCCTTCTGTGGTCCCTCTGCCAAGGAACACAAAGGGTGGGCCTGGATTCTGGCCACTTGAGCTGAGGACATGGGGAGGGGATAGGGGGTGACACACACTGTCCTCAGTCCCTGTGCTTTCTCTCCTTCCTCAGATGAGGGTTTGGAGCTAAAGCCCTGGGCCCCGGGAGTCTAGGGTGGAGGTGGTAGGATTCTACCACTCCTTGGTGTGCCTCAGGCTCGTCTCTCATACAGATCCCCTGGGGGAGGATCACGAGCTCTCAGGACCTCCTCAGCTTCCCTCCTCCCCACAGGCATATCCGCTGGCCCTCTGGGCCTCAACGACTATGAAGTAGGCAATCAGCTGATGTTGCCGGATGGCTCTGTGGCCCGCAGCCTGGCCTGTCAGGTGAGCAGGTACACCTGCCCTTCCTCCCTCTGGCTAAAGCTCTTGAGGGCTGCTTGCTGCAGAGGTCCTTGCAGGCCCAGGGTTGCGGGGAGTCTCCTGCCGAGGCTGATGTATGTCAGGGAGCCACACGGTCCAGCGGCAAGTCTGAGTCTTGTGTCCATCCTGCCAGGTAGAGGCTGACTGCAGGGCCACCAAGAAGACTCAGCATGCCTGCCCAGGACAGAGCCCTGCCAGCTGGGTCTTGTTCCAGGATCCCTGCTAGGGGAACTGCTTCTGGGTGGTGAGTGTGAGCCTGGCCCTTGGGGCACAGAAAGCCCTTTCCCCTATCTAGCCTAGGCCCCTCCTCCTTGCCACTCCCCAGGGTAGGGACAGTGACTGGGTGGCTCTGATTTCAGGTGGACCCTGCATCATTCCTCAGCCTGTGTGTTCAGGAGCCCTGTGCCACACAGAAGCTCCAGCCTGCCTGCACTCTGGTGGATGCCTACATCCACCTGTGTGCCTGCAGCTTCATGCCCCTGGCCCCTCCTCCACAGTGCAGTAAGCTGCCCCAGCCAGCATCTGCCTTCCAGCCGGAGGCTCTCTCTCTTGCCAGGGAGGACAAATAATTGTCATTCAAGGAGCTAAGAGTCAAAACATTTACAGCCTGACACAGCTTGGATGTGTGTCCCCTCTAAATATCACATTTGTTAGAGGAGGTACATTTCTCATGGATGCCTTAGCACCCTCTGTTTGGTGAAGCATGAGTTCTTGCTCTATTAGTTCACATGAGAGCAGTTTGTTTATAAAGAGCCTGGCACCTCCTCTCTCTCTTTGCACTCACTCCCATTTTTGCCAGGATTTTAAGCTTCCTGAGGCCTCGCCAGAAGCCAAGCAGATGCTGGGGCTGTGCTTGTACAGCCTGTAGAACTGTGAGTTGATTATATCTCTTATTTATGAACTTCCCAAGCTGGAGTGTAGTGGCACAATTTCGCCTCACTGCAACTTCCAACCTCCCAGGTTCAAGCAATACTCCTGCCTCAGCCTTGCAAAAATACAGGCAGGTGGTATTGTAGAGATGGTGTTTTGCCATGTTGGCCAGGCTGGCCATGAATTCCTGACCTCTGGTGATCTGCCTGCCTTGGCTTCCCAAAGTGCTGGGAGGACAGGTGTGAACCATCTTGCCGAGCCTCACTAGGGATTTGAACGTACACCACCATTTATGGAAAATGTTCAGCCCCCGTTTTCTCTCTGCTCTCATACTGCAAAAATCATCAACAGAGAAGATGACTTCTGTGAGCAAATGTGTGGGGGTTTGTCCCCACAACCAGTGTGGAACCTCTAATTCAGTTCTAATGCTAGCTACCTTGAGATTCTTCAGCCAGTGCTGCATATGATTGCCACAGCCAAAGCCCCACTGAAGTCAGTGGCAACAAGAGGAGTGGACTTCCAAGAGCTTCAGATGCCAGAATTAGTGGCTGCCAGTCACAGACATTTAAAACTTAACAAATTCAACAGCAGAAGAGAAAATTAATCAATTGGAAAATATGACAAAGGGTGGATGAAATGAGAGGGTCCAACATGTCTCAAAGAAATTCCAGACCAGGTGTGGTGGCTCTTCCCTGTAATCCCAGCACTTTGGGAGGCCAAGATGAGTGGATCACCTTAAGTCAGGAGTTCAAGACCAGCCTGGCCAACATGGTGAAACCCCGTCTCTACTAAAAATACAGAAATTAGCTGGGTGTGGATGTGTGCGCCTGTAATCTCAGCTACTTGGGAGACTGAGGCAGGAGAAATGCTTTAACCCAGGAGCTGGAGGTTGCACTGAGCCGAGGTCTCGCCACTACACTCCAACCTGGTGACAGTGGAAGCCTGTCTCAAAAAAAATCCAGAATGAAAACAGAGACAGGACCCAGGACCCCTTAGAGTCAGGAGACACAATCCCCAATACAATAAATCCATCCATACCTAGACCCATCAAAACAAAATTGCATAAAAGACAAAGAAAAGGTCCTAAAAGCTGTTGAGGAGGGCAGAAAGGAAGACCATGTTGACAATTGCTTTCCCACCAGCAGCAATAGAAGACAGTGGAGTAAGAGAAAGTAAGCATGAGGTTAGAATTGATACCCAGCTTAACTATTATTTGATGAAATAACCTCTCAGCACTGATCTGTCTAGAGATCTCTTTACCACAAATGGACACTTACTCAAGGGACACATCCATATGTTCATTAACGTACTGTCTGTGTCTGCTTTCCTGCTACAGCAGCAGAGTATTTGCAAGGGAGACCACATTTTTGCTCTCTGAAAGACTCAATTAGGAAGATGGAAAGATAAGCTACAGATTGGGAAAAACATTTACTAACCACCTATCAGACCAAGGACTCAACTCCAGAGACTCATCTCTAGAACATATAATGAACTCAAACCTCAAAAGTAGGCCAGGTGCAGTGGCTCACACTTGTATTCCTAGCACTTTGGGAGGCTGAGGCTAGATGGCTTGAACCTGGTAAGTCAAGCCTGCAGTGAGCCATGATTTCACTCCTGGCTGCATGACAGAGTGAGACCTTGTCTCACAAAACAAAACCTCCAAAGTAAAAAATGGGAAATAAACACATAAACAATGTTTGCACTCTCAACCCTAGAGAAACAAGGTAGTGCTACACACCTGAGCTCCGGTGAGTTCCGGCATGGGTTGGTGAGTTCCAGGGACTCCGCAGCATAAAGCATTAGTTGAGCATCCAAATGGGCAGGTTGTGATTTCAGCATCCACTTATGAGTGCACTATAAAAAGCACTGTTCTAGTACCAAAAAGGTGGTGGCTGCTGAAAATAAAGCTAGGCGTGGAGGCAGGATTCAATGTCATGGTCTACCAACCAGATCCTCTCGGGAAGCATCCTTGGACTCGGGCGTTCCTTCGGCCAGATGCGCAACCTACCTGAGCCTTCCTTCTGCCAAACACTCCACTGTGTCCCTTGCTCCCCCTGCCAGGCATTCCACCTTCTCAAGTGTTTCTCCTGCCACACATTTAGTCATTTGCAGGCATTTCAATCGGCAGGCCTTGCAGCTGTCCCAGCCTCTTCTCCCACCCACCCCACAATCCTCTCAGATGTTCCCTCCACCCACCAGGCCATCTCCAGAGGCACTCCTTCTGTTGTCCATGCAGTGTCCTTAGGTCTTCCTTCTGCCTGATGTGCAATCCTCCCGGATAGGCCTTCAGCCACACATTCACACCTGACGGGCGTTTCTTCTGCTCCACGTTCCATCTTCTCGGACGTCCTTCTGCCAAACGTGCAATCCTGCCAGATGTTCCTGTCACTCTAGGTAGCTGGTCTGACACCAGCAGGGTATGAGGGAGGGTCCCCCCAACCACCACCACCGCGAATGTCAGATGACCATCATGGGGTGACGGTCAGGCAGCGCTTGTTGAACAGTACCTATGGGGGAAAAATGCTTGCAGCTGGCCGGTGCTAAGGAAGGGCTGTCCCCCAATAGAAATGCCAGAAGGGGGATGTCTGAAGCTTCCCGGTAAGATCCCAGGAGTCAGGCCCGTGAACTCATGCAGGTCCCCTAAGGAGCCAAGCCGGCGGGCTTGAGCAGCTCCATCACCTTCCTCTGAGCACACTCGATGGGTAGGGGAAAAAATGCCTCCAGTGAGTACACCACAAGTGCAACTCCAGCAACCATACTGTGCATTCATGTGATGCCCCAACCCACAGGCTGACAGGCCGTGGTGCCAGTGGACAGCCCCACCCAAGGGAAGGACCAGGGGAGAAGCAACGATGCCACCCTGCCAGCCTAGGAGATCCCCAAAGTCAAAGGTCAAACCCTGCACTCCATCCCTCAAGTCACTCGCTTCACCCTCTTCCAACCGTATTTTGATTCATTTCCCTTTGGCTCCAAAGTATTTGAGAAGCTTTCCCTCCTGCTCTTCACCCTGGCTTCCTGTTATGCCCCAGGGACAACTTCTCGGGGGGCTTTTGGGGCCATCTGTACAGCTGCCTGCATAGGGCCTCCGTTCTGTGGCCCTGTGAGGACCCCATTGACTTGCTCCTTTCCAGTCAGTGCCCCTCTGCCAAGAGGGGAGATTCTTCCTAGCCCAGGCAAGTTTTCACCCCCAGCCACAAGCACTCCAGAGGTTACTACCTTACGTCAGGAAGGCATTACACATGGCCCTCTCGAGTCTGAGGGTGCGTTCTTTTGGCAAGCACGGGAAGGCCCTACCATGAGTATTCCTCTCTCTCTCTCTCTGGCTCCGACCTGTAGCCTCCACTTCTCTAGTTGCTTCCATGCCTCCCAGGTCCCATTTGAAGGGAGGGATGCCTTACCCCCTTGCGGCAGCCAGCTGAAACACAGGCTCCTCATCTAGTGTGAGAACCTGGAAAGTGGAAGTCCGACAGTGGAGATCATCAGTTTCTTGCTGTAACGCTTTGAGCCAGAGTCACTCCAAGATCACAGAGCCAAGGACCGAGGCTGAACCAAGGCTGTAGGCGCAAGAGACCCACAGCACAGAGGTGCAGGTTGGTCGTCCCAGGCTAACACAGGACCCTTAGAACAGAGATGAAGGCTAGGTGAGGGTTACACGGTAATGCCGCTTCATTGCAGGGGCCCCCCTGCCAAGCCTTGTTCACGCCAGCACCTCCTCTCCTCCCGACTGTGTGGTCATGACAAGATGGGTCTGGGGGTCAGCAGGGACATGGTAAAACCAGTATGTCCTGGAGCCCAGAAGACGAACGGGGACGCCCTATTCAGGATCCCAGGAATCCTGACAGAGTCCAAGAGCATTGGATATGGTCTGCGTAAGTTGCCAGAAAGGTTCTTGAAAGGGGACTCAGGAAAGAATCACCATACCATTTCAAAGGCTATGAGGTCTACTACACGCTTCCAGAATTGCTTTCCTGGAGTCCAATTGGGACTGTTTGCTCACACGTCATCTCTGTCTGCCTGCCGTGATGGCAGCCTTGAGCAGACATGGAGACCACGGGGCCTACAGGTGCCTCCCATCTGGCCCTTTACAGGAAAAGCTGGCCAATCCCTGCTTCACGCCATGACTGAAATGCCCTGCTACTCACCTCTCATCTTCAGACTCTCCTGTTCAAACACTTCCCATGAATCCCTGCAGGAAACCTAACTGGCTTCCTATCCATGGCCAAAGGAATGTTAGGATTCAAATAACAGTTGCTCATTTTATTCAGTAGATTTACAGAATGTATGCAAATTAGTATTTATATGTATGGAATGCATATAAAGTATGTATAAGATTCTCATTTAAGACTTACCAACTTTCAAAATTACATCTTATGTTATCTTGTACTACTTTTCGATATCAGAAACTCTTGTTTGAACGACAAGAATAAAAGCTTCAGTTGCAATTCTGTCCCAATACTGCAATTTTAAACCTCTCATCTTGCTCAGGCAGGGAAGGTAAACATGATATTTTTAAGGATGGATGGTTCTTGAGATTTAGTAGAATGTGTCTTCTACATAATAGGTATTCCGCTTATAGTTGATCAATAAATGGATTTATAAAAATGTATACATACCATTGTGATGTTTGTTATTTTAAAAGACTGCTACAAATAAAGCAGTATTTTTGCAATGTTAGTAAGCCCTCATACTTGCTACTTTTTCATAAAACTAAAATTATTAATCTATAATCGGCATAGAGGAAATAAATCTATACATAATGCAAACATATGTGTCTAATAAAATGTATATATAGGTCTGGTGCAGCAACTGATGCTTGTAATCCCAGGATATAGGGAGGCCAAGGTGGGTGAATTGCTTGAGGCCAGGAGGTCATGACCAGTCTGACCAGTATGGCAACATCACATCTCTACTAAAAATACAAAATTTTCAGTGGGTGTCCTAATGTATGCCTGTAAACCCAACTACTTTGGAGTCTGAGCCATGAGAATCGCTTGAACTCTGGACACAGGGGTGGCAGTGAGCCAAGAACATGTGACTGCCTCCAGCCTGGATAAAACAGTGAGGCTTTGTCTCAAACAAAAAAAGGAAAAAAAGTACATAAATCAACAAACACAGATGAAAAGGTTCTCTTCACTTTTGAAGATGCTAAAAGTTCACAGAATACACTAATCCACAAATTTATGACTTCCCTTATATGGATTCTTCTTAATACAATGATATTTTAAGCACAACTGAGAAAAACAGATTGCATGCATCTCTCATTGTTTCCTAAATTTATTTTAGTATAATGGAATTGATCGGTAAAGGGCATAAACATTTTTTCAGTGTGGTACTTAACCACCACATTGTCGATTTGAAAAGTGATCAGCAACTTAAACTTTAAGCAGCAGTGTAAATATCTCTGCTCTTCATCCTTACAAACTTTGTAGATAGGAAACAGTATTTCATTCTGCTTTTAAATTCCTTCTCTTACTAGAAACACTAATTTTTCATATGTGCATAAATCACTTCCAGATCTGAAAAAACTACTTGGCCCAATTTTAGAGTTCTTATGTTGACTTCTAAGAATTCTCTATAAAATGAAGATCCATTTCTGATATAGACACACACACACACAGTATTTTACAACTATGATGTCTTTTGTCATGTACAGATTAATTTTGCTAAATTAATTAAACCCTTGGAATGCTTGCTTAATGTTCTTAGGAAGGTCTTTGTTAACACAAAAATCTGTATGAAGAGGCATTGTTTCCTTCTGGCAGTTTTTCTAATTTTGTATATTTAAATTATTTAATCTAAATTCCATGTGGAATTTGTTTGGTTGGCATAAAAATCTAGCTAATTTTCTCCACAAAGCAGGCATTTCATCTATAAATGTAATTCATCATTTCCTATTATAGTATAAAGTCTCACCATTACCATGTTATAAATTCTTACATATATTTGGGTGTTTCTGGATTTTCTATTCTCTCATGCCATGTTCCAAAAATATGAGATCGTGTTTTGGAACTCAAAACAAATTTTTCCCATTAAAAAGTTAGAAAACAAAAAAACAAAATACCCAAAGGTCACTTGTGTTCCCACACCCATTCACAAAAGCTTGTTTAGCACACTCCATTATCACAGAACACAGCCACACTGTGCTATGTTCTCTAGAAAAAAAAAAAAAAGTCCTTCTTATTCCAACTGAACATGCCTGAAACACATTTCTCTTCCCTCTCCTCTTCCACAACCTAGGTGGAGAGGCTCCCTACATTCAGTCCTTCCCTCATTTCCAGCCCTGTGCTTTTCTAGGAACAGAAAATGAAGTATTGTCTGGCAAGAGATAGTCCAGCTAAAAGAATCAGAGAGGAGACATTGCTCCAGGGGCACAGAAAAGAGACAAGAGAATCTATAGTGTTACAGTGGCTGTTCACAAGACCCCCCCCACCCACCATGGGGGCAGGCCCTGAGGTGCACCCAGTGTTCTAAGAGAGGCAGAGGCTATAGCTGTGAAGTAGGAACTCTAGGAAGCTCCTTGGACAGGGTGTGTTCTCATGCAGAAGTCATCACTCATTCATTCACGAGTAAACACTGAGAACATACAGTGTCTTACTAAGGACTATATTCAGAAAATAAAACAGGTACATAGAATTTGCAGTCAATGATGGCAGAACATCACTCAAGTAACTCAAACATTTATCATTAAAAACAGATAAATTCTCAGAAGGAAAGAAAAACAATTCTGTGAGAGGATGTATTATAAATCGTCTGTCCTAGATTGAGAGATCTAGGCAAGATTTGCTATGGATGTAATATTTAAGGTGAAAACTGAAAGATCAGGAAGAGAGAGGGGACAGGAGAAGAAAGGAGAACACTCTAGGCAGAGGGAACAGGGTGAAAAACACCTTTGGGAAAAAAGAGGCATTTTCCAGCGAGGAAGAAAGCACAGTCATGGTGAACAGGGCAAAGCAAGTGGTAGAGTGTAAACAAAAACAGGCTGTATCATAAACTCATTCTTCACAGGTATTCACCGAGAAGCTACCATATGCCAGGCACTCTGTGAGGCCCTTGGGATGGAGCAGTACATAAGACAGGTAGGACCATCCTCCCACAGCACTCGCAGTGCACAGGAAGGACAGATTAAAAAGCAACCAAGCAAGATAATGTCAAACAATGATGTGTGCATGTGACTGCCACCAGTGAGCTGAATTTCTATGTGAGCAAAGTCCATGCACACAGATTATACCTTCCCATGGAGCCTTATTTATTGCTGGTTGTGACACACAGCAAGATGCACGCAGGAATTGTTCTCAAAGCAAGATCATACATTTTTTATAGGCAAAGCACACGTGTGTCCATTTTTAAGATGTATATACTAAATAAATGCCAGATAAAAGAAGAATTTAGCCCTATGTCGATATTCCTTAGAACATGAAACACATTTGATGTATTTGTTTCTTATTTGACAGGATGGAGAAACTGTCACCTGTATAGAAATGGGAGAAGAAAGGAGAACACTCTAGGCAGATGAACAGGGCGAAAAACACAATATACTTCAGCCAATGGAGAAGGAAGGGCTGGGAAACATGCCTTGAGATGTGTCACTCACCCCCACCAGCTAACATGCTTGCGTGTTCTCTCCTATCTTACACACACACACTGCCCCCTCTAATAAGGCTACTTATTAAGCTGCTAGTGCTTTCACACCATGCTCTTTCATGTCTCCATGCCTTTGCCTATGCTGTCCACTCCACAGTAAAATCCTCCCAGACTATCTCTGTAGTTCCTTGGGGTCCTCGCATCTAATTCATGCACCACATTCTGCAGGAAGCTGTTGCCTGAGGTGCTTCCTCCTAGCTGGGTTAGTTATTCTTATGAACTCTCTCCTACCACAGCTCTTACCACACAGTATTAAACTGTGTGTTCACATGCTTCCCACCATACT
Source organism: Cacajao melanocephalus (assembly GCA_963573385.1). Taxonomy (NCBI): domain Eukaryota; kingdom Metazoa; phylum Chordata; class Mammalia; order Primates; family Pitheciidae; genus Cacajao; species Cacajao melanocephalus. The sequence continues at coordinate 29,712 of CAUYLG010036965.1, forward strand.
GAACTCTCTGGAGGGGAAGCTGTAGCACAGTGCATACAACATAAGAGGGGTGCAAAGTGGGTCTAACAAATAAGATGAATAAATGAATGAACCAATGAACATTCATTTATTCAATTGTGAAATGGCCTGATTTCAAAATTCACATCCTTTACTGGAATTCTGTTTACCACAAAATAGTGAAGAGATCTTTATACTAAACTGAGACTGATATTCATGCATGTCAGGGATTTAAATTCAATTCTGTCCCTTCCCACTCTGACATAGTCTACTTGTCCCACACACTCCACAGCTAAACCTGATGGAGGTCCGAAGCCCCAGCAATGTGACCCTCAACTAAATCCTGCTGCTCACTCCTGGCCTACAGTCAGATATCCTATGAGTGCTGAGGCCAAAGAAAAGGGAAGGACAGAGTCAGATGGCATCAACCACAGAGGGGAGCACAGGTGAAAGGTGTCTTGTAAAAGAGGGATGAAGGGAGGCTCTAGGACAAGGAGATCAGGGCTGGGGCCCAGCTTCAGGATGTATGCTGAAGCGAGCAAGCTTATGCCAGGCTGCAGTGACAGAGATATAGGCCAAAGACGCTCTCAGACCCTCTGCACCACACAGGTCCTAGGAAAAAGGCTCTGGTGGCTGCTTTTCAGAGGACACAATCCCCTGGGGAATTCTGAGGCCAGAAAAGACACATGGCTAATCATTTCCCCTGAGTAATCTTAAAACACATATATTCTGTTTCCAATTAACTTTGGAAAAACAGTTCTTAAACATAGCATGATGTCAAAATCAAAAGAAACTCACTTGTACTTCCTCATCATATCTCTCAAAGATTCTCTTGTGTCTACTGATATCTTTAATTCCCTTAACAGCACTAGTTTTTCATTTTATAAAAAGACAAAGGACAAACCACCTGTGACACATAGTGCAAATAAATTTCAGCCAAATGAAATTAGATTGCTTAAAACAGCATGCTCAGAGTAGAACAGATACAGGTTCAAATCCAGATTCCACTGTTTCCTAGCTACACTAGCAGATCCCAGCCTTTTTGGTACCAATGACCAGTTTCATGGAAGACAATTTTTCTTCCATACTGGGGAGAAGGTTTTGGGGCAATTCAAGGCATGTTACATTTACTGTGCTCTTTATTATTACATTGTAACATATGATGAAATTACGTGACTCCCCATAATGTAGAATCAGTGGAAGGCATCAGCTTGTTTCCCTGCAACTAGACTGTCCCATTTGGGGGTGATGGGAAATAGTGACAGATCATCAGTCATTAGATTCTCATAAGCACACAGCTAGATATCTTGCATGCACCACATGCATGTTCGCAACAGGGTTCACACTCCTATGAGAAGTGAATGCCATTGCTGATCCGACAGGAGGCAGAGCTCAGGCCATAATGCAAATGATGGCGAGTGCCTATAAATACACGTGAATCTGCTCTATCACCCACTCACCACTCACCTCCTGTTGTGCAGCCAGGTTGTTAAATGTCAGGGACCAAGATCCCTAAGCTCCATGGCCTCAAAATGCATAATAACTCAGTCTCCACTTGTTTATACAATGAGGTGCCATCACCTCTTCAGCAATAAAGTCATCAGCAGAACACACAATCAGCTCCCTCTCCCCTTCCACATGTTTTAATGGGGGATAAAAAAACAAGGCATTGGGTATCTAAAGAGAAATAATGGATGAACTAAGGCATAAAAGAGAAAAGGGAAAAAGTCAATACCGCAATGATAGAACTTCTTCATTTTCTTTAGCTCTTTACGGATTTAAAGGAAAGGCAGTCACGAACAGATCAAATTGGCAGCTTGGCAGCTCCCTCTGTGGCTTGTCAGGAATGACCACCAGAAGGGAATGTAGAAGCTACCTAGCAAAATCTCCTACAGCATCCAAAACATAATGTCCACTCAGCATTTATTTACATATCTCCAATCACAAAAGGAGTATTCCACAAATCATATTGTTAAATAGTCTCACTGTAACTGAGGTCATCCTTCCTTGGGCCATATGTACCTTTTCATACTTCGTCGGGCACTATTCCATCTTAGCGCACCAAAGAACAAGTGTATCTACTTCCTTCCAACATCTGAAGAGTGATCATGCCTCCCCCTCAACATCTACATCTCCTTCTTTCGAGGGCACCCTCTTTTGAAGGTCAGTGTTCCTTTTGATCCTTCATTCTTAAAATTAAACTCAGAAAAATGCAGACACATATAAACATTTATACATTTGCTTAAATGAGCAAATATACAAAATCCTTAAAGCAATGTTCAAGCTGTGCCTCAATTTTTAATATTGATCTTCCTCATTACATCACTCCTTATAATGTTTTATTCCTCAGCATGAGGGTAGATTTACATGCCATAGAACTCACCTAATTTAAGTGTACAACTCAACGTGTTTTAGTGAATGTATACTGCAGTCCAGGCTTAGAATCCTCCCATCACCTCAAAAGTTCCTTCATCCCATCCACAGTTAGCCTTCTCTCCCATCCCTATCCCCTGGGCAGCCATGGACTAACTTGCTATCACTAGTTTTGCCATTTGTCAAAATTTCATATAAATGGAATCATGTAAACTGGTCTTTCGTGTCTAGCTTCTTTCACTCAGCAGGTGGATTTGTGCATTTATCCATGTTGTGGCATAGTGGCACATTCCTTGTCACTGTTCAATAGTATTCCACTGTGTGGATGTACCACAGTTCACTCACAGCTGACAAACATTTGGGTTGTTTCCAATTTGGGCTATTATGAACGATTCTGCCATAAGCATTCACAAGTATCTGTGAGGATGTTTCCATTTATTTTGGAGTAGAATACTAGGTTTTTATGGCAAGTATAAGTTTAACTTTTTAAGAAACTACAAACTTGATCCCTCGGTGGCTGCCCCATTTGGTATTCTCATCAGCAACATGCGAGGGTTTCACTTTTCCACTGCATCACCCACATGTGGTACTGCTGCTCTTTGTGGGTGTGAAGTGGTATCTCACTGTAGTTTCTATTTGCATTTTGCTAATCACTAATGGTGCTGAGTATATCTTTTCATATGCTTACTTTGCATTTATATATCTTTTTTGAAAAAAAGTGTCTATTCAAGTCTTTTGCCCCTTTGCTTATTGGGTTGCTTATTTAGTTCTTTAAATATCCTGGGTACAATCCTTTATCAGATATGTATTTTGCAAGTATTTTATCATAGTCTGTGGCTTGTTTTTTCATTTCATTAATTCATTTCAAAAATTCACTCTTCTGAAGAGTGAATTTTTTTATTTGAAGTACAAACTACTAATTTTCCTTTAATTTTGTCCTATCTTGAACAAAATGATGTCTTTTAATGTCATATCTTTGCTATTCCAATGACAAAAATATTTACTCCTATTTTTTTCCTACAGGTTGTACAGATTTTTCTCACTTGTTGGTCTCTGGTCTATGTTGAGTTAATTTCTGTGTATGTTCTGAGGTGGAGCTCAAGATTTATTACTTTTTTGCATGTATATACACAATTGTTATCACATCATCTGTTGAAAAGATAATCCTTCCCCCAAGTGACTTGCCTTACTGCATCTGTCAACAATTTTTGACCATATTTTACACAACTAATGTACACATCTATCTCTACAATATTAGAAAAATGTCTTGATGACTGTAGCTTTATGGTAAGTTTTGTAATGAGGTAGTGTAAATCCTTCAACTTTTTTCCTCTCTTTGAACTATCCTAGATCCTTTGTATTTCCATTTCAATTTTAGGATCAGCTTATTCATTTCAAAGAAAAAAACAAAAAAATCCTGCTGGAATTCTGCCAAGGATTACATTGAACTTATTACTCAAATGTGGAAGAACTGCCATCTTAGTAAGATTGAGTCCCCCAATCCATAAACACAGTGTATGCCTTCATTTATTAATAGATCTTCAATTTCTCCCAGCAATGCTTTTTATATCCAGTGTAGCTCTTGCACTTCTTGTTAAAATTTATTCCTAAGCATATTGGTTTTTTTAATGCTACTGTGAATGGATTCTTTAAAATTTTAGACTATACGGAAACAACACTGATTTTTGCACATCAATCTTACATCCTGTGATTTAACTATTTCTTTCATATTGTTTTGAATAAATCTATCTCACTTGAGTGTTAAACTTCATGCCCTGAATTATTTTACTTCCCTTTTACACAAAAACTATACCAAGAGGAAGGCAAACATTTCAACCACTTTTTTAAGAAATCACCAGCTTTGGAACAATAGTCCATAATAGCTCATTAATAAACTTCATGTATTTCATTATTTATGCTAAAGCAGGTTTAAAATTTCCACTTAGAAAACAAACTTATATTTTTAAGGCTGGTAGGAAAAATGACCATCTGTCTCCTGCTCTTTTTTAAAATCTCTGTGGCAGGAGTCTGCTTAGAACACAGTTTGGCCAAATCCAATCCACTGCCTGTTTTTGTAAATAAAATTTTCCGGAATCACAGCTATGATCCTTTGCTTAACATATTGTGTATGGATACATTTGCACTACAACAGCATACTGGAACAGCAACACAGGCTGCATGTCCTGCAAAGCTAACAGTTTAGTATCTATCTGGTTCTTTACAGTTTGCCAAACCTGTTCTCAGAAATGCTGGCTGAATATGGTGAGAATTAAATTCCTGCTTTGTTAGTTAAGGAGAATTAATGTCCTAATATATAGTGCTATAGAGTGTTTGTGTTCCCTTAAAATTTATATTTGAAACCTAATCCCCAATATGAGGATACCTGGAGGTGAATCCTTCTGGAGGTGATTAGGTCATGAAGGCAGAACCCACGAGTGGAATTAGTGGCCATAAAGAAGACACCTAGGTTCTCCTTCCCCTTCTAGCATGTGAGATTAGAGAGAAGACAGATGACTATGAACCAAGAAGCAGGCCTTTGCCAGACACCAAGTCTGTCAGCAACTTGATCTTGGGGGATCCAGACTCCACAACTGGGAAAGATTCTTTTGTCTCAAAAATTTAACATAAATTGTTCAACATTTTTACTCAAAAATCTCAATACTTACATGAAAATACAGACTAGGAAAATGCACTGAAATCTAAAGCAGACTACAGATTAGAGGTAATTATCCAGATATGGATCATAAGAATAAAGCTCACTGCAGCCTTGACCTCCAGGGATCCTCCCACCTCACTTTATTATTTTTTATTTTTTGTAGAGACAAGGTCTCACTATGTTGCCCAGGCTGGTCTCAAACTCCTGGGCTCAAGTGATCCTCCCACCTCCGCCTCCCAAAGTGCTAGGATTACAGGTATGAGCCACTGTGCCTGGCCTGAATTTTAAATTTTAATTAACTAAGTTTACACAGTCATATGTGGTTAGGAGCCGTCATAATGAACAGTGTTGGTCTAAATATAAAGTTAACTTCACAGAGTGCAATTGCCTTTCAGAAAAAGAAATAATTTCCTATTGCTAAACAGGAATTTAGCCTTCCAACTGAAAAACATATTACTTTTGCTTTAGCCAGTAATACATAAATATCCCACTTTCAGTGATCTAATCTAAACCTGATTAACAACTTTTTCATCAGGTACTAATTGTACTATCATTTTGAAGCTGTCATCTGCACAAGATTTTTAAAACAGGGTAATAATGGTATAAAAATTGATTCCTCTGAAACATCATCTATATATTCTTTCTCCTCTTATACTTATCAAAATATCAAAAACTTGTATTGGTTTACAGAAAAGTCAGTACAGGCAGTGTCAGTGGAAACTGAGAAGACAGCACATTACAACAGAGGGGCTGACAAACAGTGCCAGCTAAGAAAAGCTGTAGGTATGATTCCTCATGCAAAACTCTCACATATGTGTTTCAGAATTCAGAAATATGGTGCATATGTCATGTATCACATCTCAGAAACTGCAGAATACTCCAGTAGGGTCTGCTGGTATACTCTGTCCCTGGGTTTTCAACCAAGTACATTTACCCGTCTCTATTCCTAAATTTACATCTCTGGTCCAGCAACCTCATTCCTACATGATTCCTTAGCTACCTATAACCTATTTTAAGTCTTACCGATACCTTAAAATCAGCCTTCACTTAATCAGCAAAAATTGAGTGTCCTACTACATGCCAAGCACTGTTTAGGGGCTACATATTTACCATCTTGAAATGCTCTATTCCCTGAGCAAGCTCCCTACTTTCAGGGTTCCCTGAAAAAACAGTGCATCCATCGACCCTATTGTTCAAGCCAGAAACACAGGAGTCATCCTTGACACCTTATTTCCTATCTGTACTTTCCTAGCAATCACTCAGTCCTTCTAAATCGCTCTCCAATCTATGAACTTCACTCCATCTCTCCGCTGCCATCACCTGCAGACTAAGCCAGTGGTTCTTAACAGGAGGAAATTTAGCTCCTCCAAAGGACCAAAAAAAAAAAAAAAAAAAAAACCAAAAAACAAACTAGAAACATTAACGGTTGTCACAATTCAAAGGGTGCTGTTAGCATCTACTGGGTATAAGTTAGAAATGCAACTTAATATCCTGCAATTCACAGGTTAATCCTAAATGTCAAAGAACGATCCATCCCAAAATATCAACAGTGCTGAGATTAAAAACCTCTGCTTAAAGCAAAAAGAATGATACATACCAATGATTTTATCACAATTCAGAATTATTTTAATGTAATAAAATTCTATTCTGATCCAATTCTATCAAACTGAAATACATATTTCTATGTGAACAAAGTGAACACTTACTTGTATATGTTCTCCACTCCTATTAGGATTATGATACAGTAGGAAATTCTACTTTGTACAGGAAAATGTAAGGCATGCCTATAAAAAGAAAGAACACTATTAGAAGAGAGATACCCAGTCAAACATCAAGTTGAAATGACTTAGGCTAAAAAAATATGTATAAGAGCTTTTCCAAATAAAAAGTAAAACCTCCAAAGCCTAAAATTCTGTGAACACCCAAAAAAGGGGTCCTATACCATAGGCTCCAGAAGATCTGGGAAAAACAAAAAGCCCTAAAGCCATGCACAGCATTCCATAGCACTGTCTCTTGGCTGCATGGAAGCTGTGTGGATTATGTGTCTCAAGGATTACAGCTTTCTTCATAACTCAAGGCACAAAGATAAAAGCAAGCAGTGATTAGTATGAATTTTGGCATAGCCCCAGCAGAAGATCAGTTGTTCTCCCAAACTAATTTCTCCAATATCAGCCTTGCACTCTACCTTTACCTTTTTAACAATGACTCACAAAACAGAAAGTACTAAATATTAGAATTTACTACCAAAAGACCTATACTCTCTTCTCAATGCATGTCTCAAGTCAAATAAACTTGCTTCTATAAATCTAATCATTCATTAATTTGCTGTGATGTATCTACAAAACATTCTGCCTAACAAAATATTTTCTAATAATATATATATATATATATGTTTCTTTTTTTTTTTTTTTTTTTTTTTTGTGACAGAGTCTCACTCTGTCACCAGGCGCCAGGCTGGAGTGCAGTGGCGCGACCTCGGCTCACTGCAACCTCCGCCTCCCGGGTTCAAGCAATTCTGCTGCCTCAGCCTCCCGAGTAGCTGGGACCACAGGCGTGCACAACCATACCCAGCTAATTTTTTTTTTTTGTATTTTTTGTAGAGACGAAGTTTCACCATGTTGGCCAGGATGGTCTCAATCCCTTGACCTCGTGATCCACCCGCCTCGGCCTCCCAAAGTGCTGGGATTACAGGCGTGAGCCACCGTGCCCGGCCCTATTTAAATATTCTAAAAATCCACCATTAAATGAGAGAACTAATTTCTCCACCCATTTCACAAAATTCAGGCAAAACCTGGTTAGGATGCCTCTGATTAAAATAAATCAAAACTATTTGAGAGAGAGAGAGAATTATATATATCCACGCATGTGCATACACACACACACACATATGCACACATACACTCTCAACTTTCCCCTTTGGTGACATGAACAATGTACAATAAAATTTTCGAATCATTACATACAATTTACAATATTATAAGGATGTTAACCTATGGTCAAAATAACTTCTAAATTTAATCCTTATGGAATAACTGGCCCCTTCAATGTAGAAAATTCACTCAAACTTTTGAACACATTTTTCCATAGAAATATCATAAATCAGTAATAGGCTCCAAGACAGGCCAGCAGAAGAAACTTATTTGATCTACTAATAGGATTAGTACAGAATAGATCAGTCTATATCTCTCTTCCCCCCACACACATATGCATACACACACTGAGAACATAACGTTGGCCCGGAGTACTATTAATCAGAGGGCTTTGAGGAAGCAGAGAAAGCTAAATGAGTATAAATGGAAACAAAAGACAGCTTAAAACACAGAATTAAAATACACTTTTCAAAACTATGATCCACCTTCTACTTATTGCCAACACTATCAGTTCACCAACAGCCCTCATGTGAAAACTGGAGGTGTGGGTGGGAAAAGAAAAAAAAAATGCTGACAAGGACTGCTAGATACCTTTAAGGGCTTTCTAAATTGAGAGAAGAACTTATTACAGGTACTTATCTTAAAGAAGGAAAAAGCATTTTTGAGGACTCCTGTAGGAAACATTTTCCTTTGCTACAGGTCAATTTCTTGGAACATGAGGGCTAGATCTCAACTTTGGAAGCTAAGGGTCTTATTTCTCAAACAGTGCTTTGGGCTTTATTTCACCTTAAGGTGGTGCCCTCTTCTCCCAGTGTCACCACTCAGGTGATAGGTTTGGCCATCTTTGGGGTGCAGCATAATATTTGGACGGCCTCATTCTGTAGTATAAGTCTTTTATTGCAACGATCCAAATTTAGCAGTAGAGAGAGAATCTGACCTCCACGACAAGCATCAAATTGTTTTCTACTCAATGGCCATGCTGGTGATACTCTGTAATCTCCTGTCCTGAGCTTCACTGCTTGTTCTCATTGCTAAAATACCTATGAACACAGTAGTCACCTTAAGATTTCTCAGATTTAAGACATGATACATGAGAAGTGTTGACTGGGTTAGCTGGCACACAGTAAGCACTCAACTATTAAGTATCAGTAGGGTAAAAATTAAAGAGTAATGTCTTAAAAGTCTATTATAATCCAGATTTCATCATTTCAGAGTTGAGGAAACTTAAGGTCATATCTAGTCAGTATCCTAACTGATACCAAAACTCAAAGTTGTTTCTGGGCAATTTATCCACTGGCTGATTCTCCAAGGAATGGAGTCAGGTAGAATGAAACCCCTATGCATCATCTTTTAAGCTATTCAATAAGCACTTTGAAAATAAAACAATGCTGTATCACAAAACATCAGTTTGTCTTTAGATGTCACTTTTTACTTATCTTAAATTTCAAGTCACACTAAAGGCAGGTATAAGGTTTATTTTTTAGCAGAAAAGAGTACAGGTTTAACAAAGGTTGGAAAACACCTCAATTGTTCAACTAATCTGCTGAATTATCTACTTTCTGAAGGGCACTATACTGAACACTAGAAATACAAGAGTAAATAAGATAGTCTGCCTTCAGAATTTCTAGACTAGAGAGAAAAATAGGTTACTTCAATATTGCATGATAAACACTAAAAAAAGAGACAAACACAAAAATTTCCAAACTGAATTACCAACTGGGTGATAACAGACGACTGACCCTGAGTAATGTTCTATGTTCATAATGACTAGTTTTGTGCCACGTGCATTCTGTAGTTTTACGGATTTTAGTCCTCATAGTTATCAATTCTGTTTCACAGATGAAGTTAAGAGGGGCTAAATAACATGTGCAAAGTCATATAGCCACCAGACCAATGCACCCACACTGGAATACAGGTCTGACTTCACAGTTTAAGCTCTATTCCATTATCCTATACTATTATCAAGAATATTTAAAAATACATTAATTCTCACTTAAAAGAAACTTGCATATGATAGTTTTTTTTTTTAAATCAAAGACCAAATAGAAGCAGGTAAAAATAGTAATACAAACATAACTCATTTTATCACACTGTTTTGCAGATACTGAGTTTTTTCCAACTTGAAGGTTTGTGGCAACCCTGCATTATGTCAGACTCTTAGCACAATTTTTCCAATTGTATCTGTTCATTTCATGTTTATGAGTCACATTTTGGTAATTCTCATGATATTTCCAATTTTTACTATTATTATGCCTGTTGTAGTCTGATCAGCAATCTTTGATGTTATGACTGTAATTATTTAGGGGTACCACAAACCGTGCCCACATAAGATAGCAAACTTAATTGGTAAATGTTGTGGGTGTTCCAACTGCTCTGACCAGCCAATTCCCCATCTCTCTCCCTCTTTTGGTGTCTCCCCATTCTCTGAGACACAGCAATCATTAAAATTAGGTCAATTAATAACCCTACAATCACCCCTATGTGTTCAAGTGAAAGGAAAAGTCACAGGTCTCATGTTAAAAGCTAGAAATCATTAAGCTTGGTGAGGAAGGCATGCCAAAAGCAGAAACAGGCTGAAAGCCAAGTCTCTTGTACCACTAGTCATGCTGTGAATGCAAAAGAAAAAGTTCTTGGAGAAAACTAAAAGTGCTATTCCACTGAACACACGAAAGGTAAGAAAGCGAAACAGGCTTAGCACTAAAATAAAGTTTAACCATCTGGATAGAAGCTCAAAACAGCCACAACGTTCCCTTAAGCTAAAGCCTAGACCAGATCAAGATCCCAACTCTCTTCAATTCTATGAAGGCTGAGAGAGGTGAAACTGCAGAAGAAAATTTCGAAGCTAACAGATGCTGTTCATGATGTTTATGGAAAACACGCAAGGTGAAGCAGCAAGTGCTCAGGTAGAAGCTGCAGCAAGTTATCCAGAAGATCTAAGATCACAGATGAAGGTGACTACACCAAACAACAGATTTTCAACGTAGATCAAACAGCCTCCTATAAGTCAATGCCTGGCTTCAAAGCTTCAACAGACGGACATTCTTGATAGAGGCGATCTTAATTTTTGCACATGGTGAAAGGTAGGTGTCCAGCTTCATTCTTCTGCAGATGGCTGGCCAGTTATCCCAGAACCATTTATCGAATAGGGAGTGCTTTACCCCACTGCTTATTTTTTCAATTTTGTTGAAGACAGCTGTAGATGTGTAGAGCTTTATTTCTGGGTTCTCTGTTGTGTTTCACTGGTCTATTTGTTTTTGTACCAATGTCATGCTGTTTTGCTAACTGTATCCTTACAATCTAGTCTGAAGTCCAGTAATGTTATGCCTCTTTGTTCATTTTGCTTAGGACTGCTTTAGCTACTCAGGTTCTTTTTCTGTTCCATATACACTTTAGTAGTTTTCCACCCCTAATTCTCTGAAAAATGACATTGGTAGCTTGACAGAAATAGTGTTGAATCTGTAGATTGCTTTGGGTAGCATTGCAATTTGAGTAATAGCGACTCTTCCAATCCATGAGCCGAGAGGTTTTCCCTTTCTCATCTGTGATTTATTTTAGCAGTGTTTTATAGTTCTTGTAAAGCTCTTTCACCTCCTTCCTTAAATATAGTCATAGATACGTTGTCTATATGGCTATTGTAAATGGCATTATGTACTTGATTTGGCTCTGAGCTTGAACATTATTGATAAATACCGATTTTGAAGATGGAATCTTGCTCTGTAGTTCAGGCTGGAGTGCAGGGGGGTGATCTTGGCTCACTGCAGCCTCTGCCTCCCAGGTTCAAGCAATTCTCCTGCCTCAGCCTCCCGAGTAGCTGGGACTAAAGGTGTACGCCACCATGCCTGGCTAATTTTTGTATTTTTAGTGCAGATGGGCTTTCACTATGTTGACCAGGCTTGCCTTGAACTGTTCAACTCCTGACCTCATGATCCACCTGCTTCAGCCTCCCAAAGTGCTGGGATTAGATGTGAGCCACCGTACCCGGCCTGCTGATTTTTACACACTGATTTTATACCTTGAAATCTTGCTAAAACCATTTATCAATTTTAATAGCCTTTTGGCAGAGTCCTTAGGTTCCCTAAGTATACAATCATATCAACAGCAAAGAACAACAGTTTGACTTCTTTTCCTACTTTGATGCCTTTTTTCTTAGCCAATTGCTGTGACTAGCACTTCCAATACCATGTTGAATAGGAGTGGCGAGAGTGACATCCATGTCTTGTTCCTACTCTCAAGGGGAATCCTTCCAGTTTCTGCCCATTCAATATAGTGTTGGTTGTGGGTTTGCCATAGATGGTTCTTAGTATTTTGAGGTATGTTCCTTTGATACCTTGTTTCTTGAGGGATTTTATTGTGATGGAATCTTGTATTTCATTGAAAGCTTTTGACACATCTACTGAAATGATCACATAGTTTTTGTTAATTCTACTTACACGAATCATATTTACTGATTTGCATAAGTCAAGCCATCCTTGCATCTGAGGAATAAAGCCTACTTGATCATAAATTAAATTTTTGATGTGCTGTTGAAATTTGGTTTGCTAGTATTTTGTTGAGGACTTTTGTGCCTATGTTTATCAGGAATACTGCCCTGTAGTTCTTTATCTTCAGTGTCTTTGCCGGGTTTTGGTATCAGAGTGATGCTGGCCTTATAGAATGAGTTAGGGACAGGTTCCTCCTCCTCAATTTTTTTTTTTTTTAAGTATTGTCAGCAGAATATTGGTACCAGTTCTTTACACCTCAGGTAGAATTCGGCTGTAAACCCATCTGGCCATGTTTTATTGTTTGGCAGAATTTTCATTAGATTCAATTTTGGAACTTAATAATGCTCTGTTCAGTGTTTCTGCTTCTTCTCAATTCAATCTTGGGAGACTGAGTATTTCCAGGAATTTATCCATTTCCTCTAGATGTTCTAGTTTGTGTGCATAGAGGTATTCATAATAGTCAGAGGATCTTTTATTTCTATGGAATTGGCTGAAATGTCACCTGTTATTTCCAATTGTACTTACTTGGAAATTTAATATAGCTAGCAATCTATCGATCCACTTTACCCTTTCAAAGAAACTTTTGGTAGTGTTGAGTCTTTGCCAGGATTTCCGGGTCTTAACTTCATTCCATTTAGCTGTGGTTTTACTTTTCTGCCAGCTTTGGCGTGTGTTCTTGTTTTTCTAGTTCCTCTAAGTGTGATGTTAGAACGTTAATATGAGATCTTTTTCAGGGAGGTGGTTAGTGCTATGTACTTTACTCTTAACACTCTTTGCTGTACCCCAGAGATTTTGATATGTTTTGTCATATATTCCAAATAATTTTTATATTTCTTCCATGATTTCCCTGTTTGTCTGAAAGTCATTCAGAAATAACGTTTAATTTCCATGTAATTGTATGGTTTTCAGAGATATTGATATTGGTATCTATTTTTATTCCACTATGGACCAAGAGAATGGCTGGTATGTTTTGGTTTTCCGAGTTTATTGCAACTTGCTTTATTGGTTGAGCATGCAGTCGATCTTGGAGTATATTCCTTGTGCAGATGAGAAGACTGTATATTCTGTGGGTGATAAGTGGAGCATTCTGTAGATGTCATTAAGTCCAGCTAGCCGAGTATAAGTCTGGGATTTGTTAGAGTTTTCTCCCTCAATCTGTCTAATGCTTTCACTGGGTGTTGAGTCCCCTGCTGCTACTGTGTGGCTAAGCCTTTCTAAGTCTGGAAGTACTTGTTTTATGAATCTGGGTATTCCAAAGTTGCCTGTGGATGTATTTAAGATACCCAAGTCTTCTGTTGAATTAAACCCTTTATCATTATGTAATGCCTTATCTCTGTCCTTTTTTGTTGCCGATTTGCAATCCATTTTATCTTACTTAAGAATAGTGATCCCCCTGGCTGTTTTTTGTTTTCCGATTATGTGGTAGATCCTTCTCTAGCCACTTACTTTGAGCCTATGATCATGTGTGAGATGGGTCTCTTGAATACAGTAGATGGACGGTCTTATTAGTTTGACTTATCGCTCTGCCTTTGAAGTGAGGCATTTAGGCCATTTACATTCAAACTTAATATGTGAGATTTTGATCCTATCATAAACTTGTTAGCTGGCCGATTTGAATTGTGTGGCTGCTTTAGAGAGTCTGCAGGCTATGTGCTTATGTGCGTTTTGTGGTAGAAGGTATTGTTCTTTTGTTTCTATGTTTAGAACTCTCAAGGATTTCTTGCAAAGCTGCTCTGGTGGTAATGATTTCTCTTAGTGCTTTCTTGTCTAGAAAAGATTTCTCTTTCTCCTTCACTTACAAAGTTTAGTCTTGTGGGATAGGAAATACCTGGCTGGAATTTCTTTTAATGCTGAAAATAGGTCCCTAATCTGCCCTGGCTTCTAAATTTTCTGCTGAGAAGTCTATCAGCCTGCTGGGGTTCCCTTTATAGGTGACTTGCCCTTTTTCTCAAGCTGCCTTTATGATTTTTCCTTTAGCATTGATTGCCGTGGGAAAGTCTGGTGATAATATGCCTTGGTGATGTTCACCAAGTGTCTATCTTGTGTAGTATCTTCCAGGTGTCTCTGGATTTCTTGTAACTGGATGCTTACCCTCTAGCATGATTAAGGAAATTTCCTTGAATTATTCCCTCTAATATACTCTCCAGGTTGTCTGCTTTTTCTCCTCTGTTGCAGGAATGCCAATAATTCATACGTTTGCTCACTTTACATAATCCCATATTTCTGGAAGACTGTTAATTTATTACAATTTTTCATTTTTGTCTCACTGGGTTAGTTAAAATTGGTCTTCAAGCTGTGAAATTCTTCCTTGTGCTTGGTCCAGTTTATTGAGAAATATTTCAATTATATTTTGAAATTCATTGAGTGAGGTTTTCAATTTCAGAAGCTCTAATATCTTTTAAAGATGTTTATCTCTTCCTTCATTTCCTGGATAGCTTTAGAAGTTTGTGTTGATTTTCAACTTTGTGCTGATCTCATGAAGCCTCTTTGCAGCCCATGTTTTGAATTCTTTATCTGTTGTGAGTTTCCATTTTGGTTATTTAAAAACTTTGTTCCAAATCTCTCTTCTTTTGCTTCCTATTAGCTCTTAATTAAAAATTTACTGAGCATCTACTTTGGGCAAACATGGGAAATGTAAACATGCATGATTCCCAGTCCTAGTTTAGGGTGACTTTAAAATATAACAGAAAACAAAAGCATATACAGAAGAAACTCAACCCAACATTACAGTTCCTTTTTAAAGATTATACAGAAAGTCCTTTAAGACACCACAAAAGGCTGGCCATGGTGGCTCATGCTTCTAATCCCAATACTTTGGGAGGCTGAGGTGGGCATATTACATGAGGCCAGGAGCGCTAGACCAGTCTGGCCAAAATGGAACCTCATCTCTACTAATACAAAAATTAGCTGGGCATGGTGGCACGTGCCTGTAATCCCAGTGACTTGGGAGGCTGAGGCATGAGAATCTCTTGAACCTGGGAGGTGGAAATTGCAGTGAGCCAAGATCACACCCATGCACTCCAGCCTGGGCAACAGTGAAATCATGTCTCACAAAGGAAAGCCTGAAAGGGTGCATGGTGAGCAAACTGGGTCAGAGCAGCAGGTTCCACTCCAGCTGCTCTCCACAAACACTGAAGGAGCTGCTTTCCCTCCCACTTTCGATTTGTTTATTTTTGTACTACAAAACAAAGTGTAATTACCAAGAAGCATTCTAGGACAACATATATGTAGAATTTTATAAAATTTTTGCCATCACCTCAACATTGTCACCTTTCAGTTAAAGAAAATGAGAACAGGCCTCATTGCAGATACCGAATCAAAATTTTGAGGGGAATAGGCCCAAAAATATCTATTAAAAAATAAAACACAGGTTCTCATAATCCTCAATGTGTGAAAACCACCATGTTGGACAATAATGGAAAGGGCATTCTAATGAAGGAAGCACTTGGACATGAAAGTGCAAATGAGCACAGTGGGAAGGGATCTTGGAAGATGAGGCTGGAAGGTGGATGGTTCAGAAGTGAGGGGCTTTGTATGCCACAGTAAGGCATTTGAGTCCATAATGATGACAAAACCATTGAAGATTTTTAAATGAAGAAAGTGATGTGACTGGCTCTCTGCTTCCACAAAGGAAGGAACAGGACACTGAGTGTGTAGAAGCAGGTCAGGAGGCTGCTGTTCCATTGCCTTTGAGAAAAGGCGGCAGCAAACCACATCACCATGTATGTACCTGTGCAACAATCCTGCATGTTTTGCATATGTACCCCAGAACCTAAAGTGCAATAAAATGTTTTTTAAAAAAGAAGCAGAAGGCCTGGAGCTGCTAGAGGATGGAAGAGAGGACCAATTCAAAGAGTACCTGGGACTGGACCTGTCAGGACTGGTCACCAGATAAGGGGGGATTAAGAAATGGCAACATTCATAGATGATGACAACACTAATTAAGATTGGGAAATGCAGGGAGAATGAGCGGTTCCAGGGGAGGGATGAATTCTACCTTGGGTATGCTTAGCTTGAGTGCACCCAGGGACACATGTGCACACTCCACATGCATTTTGGGAAGACTGGTCTGGAGCCATCAAGACATGTGAATCTGGAAGTAATAGACACAGCTGAAGGAAAGCTATGGAAAGCCAAGATGTAGGGCAACATCCTAAAGACCTGCAAAGGACACATCCATGGCCAAGTACCAAGAGCAACAGAGGACCAATCTCCTAAGAAGTGTAACAATGAGTAGAACTGGGGGGCATGGGAGGTCAGAAAGCAGAAGTCACTGTCTCATGTCATAGGACAGAAAGTCCAAACCCAGTCATCCAATTTGGCAACTGTAACTTTATTGATGACCTTAGTGACAGTCAAGAGGCAGAAAGCCACATTTTATAGATCAGGTCACTTATGCACTGAGACCTAGTCTCCTATCTAAAGTCATGAAACTTAAGTCATACGTTTATCTAGTAACTGCCAGATAACTGTACAGGAGATACGAAGATGTGGTTCTGAAAGAACAAGGGGAGAAAGTCACAGACACAAAGCTGGAGTACAACTTATTAAATGCTAGCTAAGGCAAAGACCTAGGAGCAACCCAGAGGAAGCAGCAGCCAATTCCCTGACAGGAAGTGGGTTGGTGGTGGCTTTGGGGAAGGGAGGGCCTCCCAAAAGCATACCTGGCACTGGGCCTTATAACTGAGCTATGAAGGATAAGGATGGCCAGACCATGGCAGGGGCTCTAGGAAGAGGGAGCAGCAGCAATCGTATCAAGAAACAATTCTGTAGGAAATTCAGATGGAGAAGTCAAAACTGTTACATCACCAGAAAAGATGGGAAGATATTAACACCCAGACATTCAAATAACTGTTCTGAAAGGTCTTCAACACGAAACTTTCCCAAACTAAAGTATCTTATAATCATCCTTTTATGGGTGGGGAAGGCCTGAGGAGGCAAATGCATGTAGCAGAGAGAGAAACAGTGAGAGAGAACACAGGAGAGTGTACCTCCAAAAATTGAAAGGGAAGTTTTTTGCCCTGAAGACTAACACAAAGGTATGGCTTATATATATATATATATATATATATATATATATATATATATATATATATATATGTGTGTGTGTGTGTGTGTGTGTGTAAGTTTATAATAAATGTTATTACATTTCACAAAATCTGAGTTATCCTCAATGCTCATGTGAGATCAGTACTATCTCCACTTTAAAAGGAAACACCAAGTATGGCAGATGTGTGACCTCAACCTCTGGGCTCTCTATCTTATACATTTTTCCTTTTAGCTCCAAAGTTGAACCTGATCTTACCATTTTCTTATTTTCACTAAGGGTGCTTATACTTTAAAGTGTGGCCAAGAAAATGTAAAAGTCTTACTCACAAATTCACATGCTGTCTCTACAATAAATTGTATATTTTCTTTACCTTTTTATGCTTAATCTCTTACAGGAACATGAGAAGGGAGTTTCTGGCATGTTCAAAATCCGTATCAAACCATACACTTATACATAATTGAGGAATTTTCTGACCACATTGAAAGCCTATCACTGTTCAATATGATAGCCTCTAGCCACATGCCCAACTGTCACATACGCCCAACAGCTTGTAAATTACCTCTACGTCAGAATTAAGCATTCTACAAGAAGCCAAAAATTAACGTAATTTAAACTAAAAAAGCTTTAAGTTTCAATTTGTTATATCCACATCTCTACAGATGGAATACAAAATATGTTCTAATGTTATCTTTTTAATAATATAAATGGATTTTGGAGAACATACATTCTTAACTACTCCTTCCCAAGGTGATGGTGAATGGCCAGTCTTTGTGAGGTCCTGCTTTGATGGGAAGGGAGTGGGGAGGCATGAACCTGATGCCAAAGATCAAATTGCATATCAAAGTTAAAATGCATACTATACTACACTCTGATCATTGAGCAATTTTCTAAACAGATCTGCACTGTTCAATATTATAGCTGCTAGCCACATGGGGCCATGAGCACTTGTATGTGACTATTACAAATACAGGTGTGTTTTAAGTGCTAAATACACAACAGGCTTGGAAAATATAGTATAGATACAGAACAACCTTCAATTTCAAGGACGCTGTGCTGGAGTGTAAGTCTATCCGTGTAATAATCACTCAGATAGTTAGAAATAGATTCTTGGATACTAGATCTAAAACTGTTTATTCTCCAAGTTTGATATGGGACTTTGAATTGTTTGTAAATTTCCCAGGCAAAACTCTGTAGCTATGTTTAGAAAACAAGTATCCTCATCAACAAAGCTCTTGGCCACAAACCAACCTCCAAGTCAACTAGCGAGGAAAGGGCCCAAAGGCAAAGGAAAGTACTTTTAAAATCTTTAACATGCAAATTAAACAGAAATAAAACACTATTAAACACCCACCAGATTGCCAAAATTTTTAAGTCTCACAATACCAAAACAGACTATGATGTAGAGCAATGAGATTTCTCACACATGGCCAAACACTACTTTAGAGAAAACCTCAGTATTTTCTTACAGGATTGAAAATAGTCCTATCCATGACCAACCACTCCAATATCCACACATCTAACATGGGGTAGGAGATACATGTACGAGAATATTCAACACAATGTTGTTCATCATAGCCAAATGAGAAAAAATAACAGCAAAATGGCTAAATATATAGTGGTATATCCACATAATGACAAACTATACAGAAAAATGAAAGTGAAGGAACTATAACTTCTTACAAAAATATGAACTGAATTCAACCCATAATGTTGTGCAGAAGAAACCATACATCTCTTGCATCAATTCAGAATACATTGTAACGTATAAACATATTTCACAGAAGTTCCATAAAGCAAGTAATAAACCATTTGTCTAGGAATACCTACATTGATAAAATTATGAAGAAGAAAATGAAAGTGATTACCATTAAAGTCACTAGAATATTGCCTATGAAAGGAGAGAACAGGTTACAATACTGACAGACAAGCAGAACTTTTATGGGCAGGTAATATTCTACTTTTGCCCAGGGTGGTTACACAAATACTGGCTTTTTATTGTTAAATCTTATGTATTAGTTATAGTAACACTAGGCACTATAATAAATGGACTCAAAAAGTATGTAATGGCTGTAATGAAAACAGACGTTTACATAGCTGTCCAAAACAGATACCCCTCTCAAAGAGCTTCACTTGAATAAATGGAAAAGCACACCATTCTTGGATAGGAAGACTTAGAATCAAAGATGTTCATTTCTCCTTATTTTAATCATTAAGTCCATGCAATAAAAATGTCAATAGGCTTTTTCAAAACAAAAAATTTAAAAATTAACTATAAACATGTGAGATAGCCAAGAAATTTGTAATGAGGGTGGATTGATTGCCCTTTCAGACACTAGAATGAATTTTTTTTAAAAGCTAGAATGATGAACAGATAAACAGATCAATAAAATGTAACTGGAATTCCCAAGATAGATCCAAACACATAATGGGTATTCAGAATATGATAAACATAGTACCTGAAATGTTTTTGAGTGTAACACAAAATTTGAAAGCAATTCTCAAAATTAGATATAAAAAATTCCCTCATGGCAAAACACAGTAAGCAAAGTCAAAGGACAAACAAACTTAAAAGCAACAGTATAAGTCATATTGCCAAGAGCTAATTTCCTTAATATATCTAAAGCTCCTACATATCAATAATAAAACAGTAACCATATAATAGAAAAACAGGTAGCATATAACAGTGAGCTCTTAGAAAAATTACAAATGACTCATTCACATGAAAACATGCCCAAACTCTATAATAAGAGAAATATAAGTTAAAAATCAGAATAAAATAACATTTTCACTAATCAGATAAACTCTAGTAGCACTCTGTACTGTTGAGTGTATAAGGAAATAGACACACTAAAACCTCGTTGGAAGTATATACCGATAAAATTTTAATGGAGAACAATTTGGAAATGTGGGAGATGATGTGTCTACATTTATGTGTTATGTACTTCAGCATTGATATAAGAAACATGGTAGGGACTACTAAAGCATGTTACATTGAGTCGATGAAGTGAATGCTCTACAGCCATCATGAAGAATGAGGCAGTCCCATAAGTACTAAGAGGAAATGATCTTTTAGATACCCATAGCAGCAGATTTTTCTTGCTGGCTTCACTGCTGGTAGAGTCATCTTTAGTAAGGTAATGCAGAACATCTAATTCAAGAATATGACCTCCCATAAATACTGAAGGTTCAAAGCTACCAATTGGGGAAAAGAGCTTTATATAAAGCAGTGTAAAAATCTACAAATTGCCTAAAAACATAACATCCTGCAGAAAATTCTAATTAAAAACATCCAAAACTGAATTCTTTACTGCACTTGCAGGCTAACCCATCTCATTATCCTACCAAATTTGCCTCTTTTCCTCCTAGATCTCCTATTTTACTTAATGCTATCACTTCTGCCCAGGTCCTCAAGCTAGAAACAAGAACCTTCATTCATACTTTCTGGGTTCCCCAAATTTTTAAAATAATTTCTCCAAGTGCTTATATTCAATTGTCATTGGCCTATAAGGTTGACTTTCCCTTAGATTGAGCTTCTTAAGGCTTGAGAACAACTTTATTCATCTATGCATTCCTACCAATCCCTGAGTGGAAAACCTGGCTCCACCTGTGCTTTTCATTCACTGAAAGAAAAAAATGGGGGAGGAGGGAATCGTGCCTCAAGAATTTGCTTAAAGTCAAGGAAAGCAGACTAATAAAACAGTTCATATTTGCCTTCCACCTTTCCTTACTATTAATTGCTACAATTAGAAACTAACTATAAATGTAAAATAAATACAAGAAGCATAAAGACATCTTATTCAACATTCAGTAAGTACGTCCTGTATAAGTACAACAGATGAACACAAACATGGTTGTCCCTGCACTCACAAAACTTACAGGCCAGTAAAAGGACAATTAAATGAAGAGCACAAATGATAGATCACTAAGTCTTATAGTACATAGAGAGCAAGCATCATGAGAACACAAAGTGGAGAGATTTATTTGACATTACACTCTCAGGACTATTTGTCTCCTGAATTGTACTGCCAATGGCACATTCGAATCCCACATAAACCAAACTCACTGGCTAAGTGTGTTTATCTAAGTGTGTTTAATCCCACACTGGCTAAGTGTGTTTAATCCCACAAAAACCAAACACACTGGCTAAGCCGAGTGTGTTTGGTTTATGTGGCAGAGAAGCCCTGTTCTACCAGGATGGGCCTATAGACATCAGACACAACAGCCTCTCTTCCCCCTCAGACAACCCCAGATAACAGCACAGAGAGCCCAGACATCCTTAAACTCCATGGTAAACTCATGTTAAAAACAGCCAGAGTGTGATTAACTCACAAATCCCCAAGTGTGTTCTCAGATCATCCACAGGAACCAAAATGCAGAGAACTTTTCCAAATGCACAGAAACAGAAGCAGAAAGCAAGTGATTTAATCAAGACAGAGCAGAGATTAAAGGTAAGCCATCTGCTTACCACGTGAATGAGTGCTTGTCTCATTTTGATCTCTTAACCAACTTACAAAATTCCTATGAACTGAGAAAAAAATTATTATACTTCCCTTGTGAAATCACAGGTACTAGATTAACTGAATCCATAACTGCTAAACTATGAAACACAACTAAAGGCTAAACTATGAAGCTTCAGTTTTATTTCAGGCAACCTCCTGACAAACACAATCGAGATAAAAAATAAAGCTCAACATACACACATCTGCAAAAAATCACGCAGAACACAGACATAGAAAGGGTGGGCCTGCTTCCTATCCACAACGCTGTCAAGCTTGCTCTGGTA
Organism: Cacajao melanocephalus; assembly: GCA_963573385.1. Classification (NCBI taxonomy): domain Eukaryota; kingdom Metazoa; phylum Chordata; class Mammalia; order Primates; family Pitheciidae; genus Cacajao; species Cacajao melanocephalus. The sequence goes on from CAUYLG010036965.1 coordinate 51,922, forward strand.
AATGAAAGCCAGGAAGCTCATCCCTGAACAGGATGAAGGGGGATGAATACAAGAACAAGGAAGCCCTTCTATGAAGAGTTTGGAGTGTGTCTGTGTATACGTACGCACATTTTTAGTCTCTTAGGTTTGTCAAAGGAAAATAAATCTTGGGGCCCCTAAATCACTAAGCTAAAGGGAAAAGCTGAGCTGGGAACCGCTTAGGGACAACCTGCCTGTCACCGAGATAGATGCATAGCCGATTGCCTCCTTTGGAAAGGTTAATCAAAAACTCAAAGAATGCAAGCATTCCTCTCTCTCACCTATCTGTGACCCAGAAGCTCCTTCCCAGCTTCAAGTCTTCTTCCTGCCTTTGCTTCAAGTTGTCCTGCCTTTCTGGACACAACCATTGTACTTCTTACATATGTTGACTGATGTCTCACATCTCCCTAAAATGCATAAAACTAAACTGTGTCCCGACCACTCTTGGCACATGTTGTCAGGACTTCCTGAGGCCGTCTCAGGAGCGTACATCCTCCAACTTCGCAAAATAAGCTTTCTAAATTAACTGAGACCTGTCTCAAATTTTTGGGGTTACAAATAATACCAGCCAATCAGGAGACCTGCTGTAGGGAAAAAGGAGGAAGGTAGTCTAACTTCATTATGACTGCAAAACTGAATCTGGTATATCCATACAGTACAATATTACTTAGCAAATAAAAGGAAACGAACTACTGACACAAAAAACACCATGGATGAAATCTCAAAATAATCACATTGAATGAAAAAAGCCAGAAAAAAAAAAGAGTACCTACTGTATGATTCTATTTATATAATATATAAATTGGAAAATGAAAACTAATCTAAAGTTACAAAAAGCTTATCAGTGGTTACCTGTGGATCAGAGGCAGAAGGGAGACAGTACTGAAGGGTACAAGGAAATTGTTGGGATAACAAGTACCTCTATTATCTCTAATGGTGACAGCTCTATGGGTGAATACCTATGTGAAAACATCTAACTTTACACTTCTAATATGTGCAGCTTGGGTGTCACTCGACTCCTCAATATAGCTGTTTAAAATTTCTTGATAAAAATAAGTTTACATTGACCACCGTTCAGGTGTAACCGAAACCTTACAAAATGAAGATTATTTTCACTTTCAGAAGGATATTTGATCGCAGTTACATATCATGCTTTGTGGACAAGCATTTTCAGAATAAATACAGATGTCAAATACTTAAATGTCTGTATTTCTTCCCATTCAGCCTTTTCATGATTTAAAAGGAGCTAAAGCATTTTACAAAAAATTCCCATCACTTCAAGTTTCTTACAGAGACAGTCTGAAATTCAACAAACATTTAACTTTTTGGAAAAAACGGGACCTTAACATCCTGTCCAACTTTCTCAATTTAAGGAAGTAAACTTAGCCCCTCCTTTTATAGGGAGTTCATCCAGTCTCATGGCTTTGAAGTCAGCTCTATGTTGCCCACACCTACTTTTATCATTTTAATCTTGACCTCCCCATTGAACTACAGACATTTATTCAACTGCCCACTAAACCACCTCACTTCACTATCTCATAAGTATCTAAAACCACTAAAACCAATTGTGGCCAAAAGGTATCTTCTGATTCCCCTCACCACCAACTTCTCCAATTTTCCCCATCTCAGTAATTGAACCATCACATTCAGTTGCTCAACTAAAACCTAGAAATCAACTCTAGACTACTCATCTCCTGCCTTCCACATAGAATCCACACTTAAGTTCTTAGTTCTGTCTGCAAAGTATATTGCCAAAGCTGGCCTAGGCTCCATCTACACAAC
>CAUYLG010036966.1:0-80749 GCA_963573385.1 Cacajao melanocephalus
TAGCCTGGGCAGTAGAACAAGAATCCTGTTCTCTCTCCCTCTTTTTCTTCCTCTTTCTTTCTCTCGTACATTCTTTTTTTTTCTTTCTTTCACTCTCACTTTCTTTCCTCTCTTTTCCTTTCTTTCAAAAAAAAAAAAGTAACTTTTTACTAATAGCCACTGTGACTCAAAAAAATTCATAAATTTATAGCTATTAAACGAATTGAATGGTGGTATTTTTTCTGTTCACGTTTGTCTCTAAAATATTTTTGGTATTTTGTAAGCAACAGCAATTAAAATAGCAACAGTAAAATTTGACTTCATGGAAACCTAACTGTGACTGGACCTCTTTTAATACTTTTATTAATTTTGACTCCTGTGAATTTTGGTGTTTAGAAATTATATGTTTTCAAACTGAGAAAAGAGACCTGCAATGAATTAGACTGATTATTCCTAGTGAAGTACTTTACTAACACTATTGATATTATTGTGTAGTAGTTTTTAGGGAATCTAAAAAGAAGACTTTTTATTATAGGGAGGATAATTTCAACTGACAGATTTGAAAGTAAAATGTTTAAGCATTTTAGATAATCCCACTTTAATAAGTATGTTTTGGTTTTAACTGTTTTAAGAATAAATGTGAAATGAATGACTTTGGATGTATGTTAGTTTATGGAAATTTTTGATGACTATTGATTTATTTTGATTTCAGGTTATTGATTATTAAAATGGCACTGAAATGAGATAGCTCCAAAATAACAGTAAGTCTTAATTACTTGAAAGACACATTATTTTAATATTGCACTGTAACATGCCATCCCATATTTGGTGATTTTTTTCACTGTTCTAGTTTTGTACACTCCTATAGGGCAAAGAATGAGTAGCAGCCCTGGAACTCAAAGTATGTTTTTATGTGAAGCTGAAATGTTTCTAACTTGACTCTGCCAGTTAATAATTATTGGATTTGGCAAGCTTCAGTACAGCCCTGTTTTGAGAAAAGCCAACAAAAGAAAAGCCAACACTAATTCAGTGTTCCTTTTCCCTTAAAGAGATTTTTGTATGTAAATGCTTATAAATTCATTGTTATTACAGTAACACTAATATATTCTGTTCTTTCTGCTGTGCCAAAAATAATTAGCATTTATGGCAGATTTAAACTTAGAAGATCTAGTTATTAAAATAAATGAAATAGGTACAACAATACACCTTCTTTATTGAAGTCAGATTATCTCTGCAAGCAATACACACTTAGATCAGATGTTATATATAGTACCATTGCTATCTCAAAGCCATGCATCCTAATATGTTTACTATTTATAATAAAAATTTTAAATCAGTCATACATTTTCTTCTGAAATGTGTACACAACATATGCAATGGATTGGTGGAAATACTGTACTATTTCTCATTACTTATTAGAATATTTAAACTATTGGTTTCGGCTACATGACTAACCAGTATTTTAGTGGAAGAGATTTACAACCTTTCCTGAAAGTAAAATATACTTTTTTATATAATATTTCTTACCCAAAGACAGTTGATACAGTAGTAAACTTAATAATTGCCTGCAGAATAAAACATAGAAAAACAATGTTAAATTAAAAACAACTGGTGAATTTGAATATACGTATATGTATGTGTGTATGTTAATATGTGCATATTACACAGTTTGTACAGGATTATAATATACCATTATATATTTTATACATGTAATTGTATATTACAGACATATAATATATATTTAAGTAAATTATATAAGTACGTGTAAGTAAATTATATAAGTACATATAATTATGTAAACGTAATTATATAGATATATGATTATGAAGGCAATAGATTCTAAAACTCAAAACAGACGCATATAAAGAGAAAGTTACTAATCATTTCCTCCTCTCATCCTGAGGCAGCCAATGTCAGAATGTGGTATGTGTTTCTCTACCTCACTCATGAGCTTCTCCAAACTCAGAAAGCACAGATGCACATTTGTGCATCTCTTTTGTTAGAGAGATGTGGTTTTGTTTATGTGGTTTGTTTTTATAGAGAAACTATCAAACACATTGCTCTTCATCTTGTTTTTTATAGATATCCCTTTAGATTAATGTACAGAATATTCCATAGGCTCACTATTTTTAATTTAAGGAAATAAAATTCTGGATATTCATTGTCTTTCTTCTATCATAGCCATAGTAAAAAGTACCAATATTATCATGGACTGCAAATCTCAGTGATATTTTAACTCCAGATCTGATAATTGTATGAAAATGACTCTGATGTCTTTGAGAAAATGGGAAACTAAGATTTACAAAGTCCATTGCAATTTGGTAGACTGTGTTCTTTTACCGATCTATTTGTTATCTAGAGCTATCTGTCTCCAAAAATATCTGATCCCCATGGCAGAATATATGCTGCTTCACTATGATGTAATGTTTGTACTTTTCAGTCACCATATTTGGTGAAAAAAAAATCATATTATGAAACCATATGTCAGTAGAAAGGAATGAGTTAGGGAGTAGATTTGCTAAGCTTCTACCAATCCTATAAAGGTGGATGCAGGATTTTCTTTAGATTAAGACTGGATATAATGAACAGAACAAAAATAAGTTAAGCCATGGATTAATCCAAGTGAATACAATTCAAGGAAAATAAACATGATACAGTCATATGTAAGAGTAAATAATATTCCTTGATGTAAACATTATTTTGTTTAGAATGGCACAGGTCATCAGAAAGCTATATATATGTATTATAATATATATTGTATACTCATCTATTACATATTTAACATATATTACACTCTTATGTCTATTACATATTCATATTTCATATAGTATACTGATATAGTATACCTACCATACTGTTAGCTGTATCTGACTTTTTCCCTCTTAAATTTTGCATACACAAAGTATATTTCTTTTACAAAATTTAAATCCTATCAATAATATAGCAAAGGTAGATCATGCCCTTGAGAAGCTTTTTAAATTAACAAGTCTTTAAAAGTCTTAGTATACATGTCTGTTACATGTGTGTGCTGTGTGTGTGTGTGGTTAGCATTGAGCCTAAATTCCAAGCAAACAGTATGGATTAGGCAGATTTAGTTCAGCTGAAATGTAAGAAGAAAATTGACAAGAATGATTCAATTTGATCTATCAACATTGATTAAATGCTTACTATACACTAGGTACTCTTGCAGGTGTTCAGGTCATAGTAGTGAACACAAAAAGTCCCAAGCAAATATGGTTCTTATAGTCTACAGGTGGTGCTGGGGGCACATGGAGAGGAGGGGGAAGACATTAAAACAAAAACCAAGCAAATAAAGTCAGACTTTTTGACAGTATCAAATACTGTGAAGAAAAATAAAGTTGGTTGGGTGGCTATGGGGAGTGATTTTTACTTTTGGTTTCGGATGGTTTTTGGGAGTTGGTAGCATCTGAGAAGAGATTTGTGGGAAGTGAACGAGTATGCTGCCATGCATATCCCGGGAAAGGGTAGCCCGAGGCAGAGGAAGGAGCTGGTCAGATTTTCAAGAAGAGCACAGTGTGGCATATTTGAGCTATACCAAACACAGTAAGATATGGTGTGAAGTAAGGCCATGAAAGGTCTTGCTGGTCACATCAACAATATTGGATTGTTTTTCCTAAGTCAAATGGGAAGCCCTTGGAGGCTTTTCATCAGTGAGTTCTCATTTCATATCATATATAAGTGAATATATATATTTTAGGAGTTTACTCTGCTACATGAAAACTAGCCTGAGAGGAACTGTGGAAATTGATTAAACACTTATGGCAGTATTTTAGAAGAGTGAACTTGTAGACACTAGGTGCTTGAAAACAGAATATTAATAACACAATATTTGATTTATAATTTATCAAATTCTTAGAACAGAATAGAATAATATGTGTAGAGCCTTTAAAGCAATACTGGCATACAGTAAGTTCCATGGAAATTCTAAACATTAACTTTATCTTCTTTGTCATCATAATCAACATCATCATTATCCAAAAGCTTAATAGATGCTCCTGGGAAAAAGGTAGTCTTCTCAAATGATGTTACAAATTTGACCCTCTTTTCTCTGCTAAAGTCAAATGTAAGTTAAAGGATTTGGAGATGTGCTGTACTACAGAGTTGTTTAAGAATTTTATGTGTAACATCCAATGTTTTTTTCATCCTTAACTTGTTGCATGAGTTATAATTAAACCTAATTTAAAAAAATCTACAATAAACCTATTTGCATTATTTCTATTTACATTTAAAAAATTAAATCCTAATCAAACTTCCCCCTACATTTGTATGAAAATTGTCTCTGTGTACATTCATTTTCAGTTGACTTTTCCTAGCCCATTACTCTTAGATAGAAATGTCTTCTGTGCACTATTGTTTTTATATGATTTTTTTTCAGTGCTAAGCCCTAATTGATATATATATATATATATATATATGCAACCATGTATAATATTAACTGTACTCTTTCAAATTCATGGCTTAGGACATAGAGTATCATATTAATCTTTCAAATAATATGAATATATTTGGTTATGCTTGAAAATTATAAATGTTTTGCAAAAAATATCACCTACCGCACATATATTCATATAAAATGATGTATATTAATAAAACCTCATGTAGGCAATTATACAATCATTAAGTGTTAGTTTGGAAATAGTATCAGAAAATTAGAAAATAGTTTTTATAAGTTATTCTTCTACTAATTCGTTCTTGGTTTCCTGAGCACTGCTTTCTTAAAAACAGTTTTACATGGTATGCAAATCAGTTTTGTGTAGTGTTTTTGTTTTGTTGTTGTTTTGTTTCATGTGTGTATTTTTTAAAGTCTGGCAGAGTGATAAACGGTGCTAATTTTTACTTGAGCTTCAAATACCGATTGATGTTTTTAAACATATACTTTTGATACAATAACAAAACAGACAAACAAATAAAACAGTGTTAAGTCAAATGGAGAAACTAGTACAGATAAAATGTTCTAGTTTTCTGATGTATGCCTGGCAAATAAATGTATATACTTAGGAAAATTTGGTATGTTTACCTATCTGATATATAAACTGGATAATTTTAACATATTCCTCATTTTGGACTTTATATTAGAGTGAAAAAAGAAAATATATTTAAAATCATAGAAAGTATTAGTAGTGTTCTGAAATTAAAATAACTCCATGAATATTTGTTTTTTAGAAAATATATTGTTTAGTTATAAATGAATTTATATATCTAAAGCCAAATCCAAAATAGTCTAAAGCTAAGATTCAGGCCCATCTCAGCTAAATTACATAAAATCAAATGATAAAAGTTGGCACTGAATTCATTTTGGATTTTAGATGTAAAACATATGTTACCAATGTTAGTTTGACATGTGTCAAACACCTACAAAATGTATGTATGAATATTTATATTCAGACATACATGTTTATGGGATAATAATCAAATTAAATAACTTATTTTTAGAAAATTAATGTGACAATATCCAAACAATTGAGATCTCAGACTCAAACATCTGTGTTTAGGCCTATTTGCCATTGACCTATTACTAAAGTGCTTCTGAAAGATATCCTCACAGAAGGCTGTTTGTTTGGCCTTTCATCCCGCTCCAAAATGGGTGTGCATAGCTTAACTGATGTCTACAAACTGTTAGATTGTATGAGTAGAGATTGTTTTTCTTTCTAATAGAATAAGTTGCCATTGTTTAATCTTTTGGTGTGGCTCTGGAAGGGAATACGGTCATTGGTACTCACTCTAGGGGAGAATAAGAACAGTTGGGGGTGGAGGAAGGAGGATGCAGATTGAGGGTCATAAAATAGTGGCAAAAGACAGTGTTTGCTCTTCAGAGGAAAGATCTGAGTCCCAGCTGGGAGACATGTATCAGTTTCTGGGCCTGGGAACATCACATCTTGGGCACCTATCTTGTGCTCAGTGTAAGTCCAGCATTAAGATAGATGCATTTTTCATACTGCATAGCATCTAAATAGAAACCAATCACATCATTCCGGATAACAAAGAAGCCAAGTTTAAAAATAAAAGTAAAAATCCTGCCTTTGTTAGACTATTTGAGAGGCCCCAGGTTTTCACTATGCATGGTTGCTTTAGAACTTAACTCCTCAGCAAGATGTGGCTCCATTCTGCTAGGAAGCAGTCTAGCACTATGCAAAATGGGGTCCATTGGTGAGGCCCTTCCGACAATGGTTAGATGCATGGAAGTACAAAAATAGAAAGTAACCATTTAGATTATTTCATAGAAAATCAACCCAACATTTGTGTCTGTTGATTCAAATAATAAAATACGAATGTTTTAATGTTTTCACATTTAATTTCTCTAGTTCAACTTTTATTGTAAATTGTGAAGCAATAGTTCATGATGTAGAAAAAAAATTATCTGGCTTAGATCACAGTTAGAGAAGCACTGGGGTAGCACTTTCAGAGTTTCAACACAATTCAGTATACGACAAGTGTGATCAATGGCAAATTTATTTTCAGTCCTTTGAAACATGAAGGCTACAATGACTCCCTAAAGAATTCCACAAAGTCCCAAAGAAACTTACATTTTTATTAATAAGCTTTGTCCTCTTCCAATCCTTAAGTATTTACGTAAAAACATTCTGAATGTAAAAAGTCATATTCAGACACTAAGTAGAATGTCAATAGAACTGCATTTATATATGCTAAAATCTTATTATCATTTTACTATAAACCTCTTCTCTCCTTGCTGTTATTGCTGAACTTCTCTAGGGTTTTTGTATGTGGTCCTCTTAAAACATTTACTGGAAAGAAACTTAATAAAAATAAATTTATCAATCCAAGATGTGATTTCTCATAAGAATCTTGAATATCTGCATTTAGAAATTATATGGTCTTTAATAGAAAAAAAAAGGAAAGATCTCCTTTTTGAATATCTGCATTTAGAAATTGTATGGTCTTTTATAGAAAGAAAAGGAAAGATCTCCTTAAAAACTGGGATAAGAAAATGATTTATGTAGTTGTACTGCAAAATAACTTACTTTAGCAACCACTTGTTTATTTTCAAATTCTTACCAGTAAAAATTGTTCATAAAATAGCTGCTCTATGTAGCTAGGGGTAAGAGTATGCTGCAAACAAGACTGCTTTTAATCTCGAAAAGCATGCAAAACGAAATTTAAACGTAGACATCAAAAGAGAAAAACTGTTCTCCAATTTGTCACCAAGTCATTGCTCCCTATATTAAAACCAGCAGTTCACGAAACCCTCACCCAAAGTCATTGTTTGCAGTGCCCCGTAGCAAGCTGGAAGTGTCTATGTATTATTAAATTGCCGTTACTGCCATCTAGTGGGAAGAAATACTCCATGTCTCTATGTCAGAGATGGTATATAAAGCCCTAAAGTTCTAAGTGTAAAGGGAAAGCCACAGCTTGTGTGAATTAGAGAGTAAAATGGCAAACTGAAGACACCATCTCATGAAGAAAGAGACATAATAGACATCTATTCACCGAATAAGTTAGAGGTATGTGGGATGAAAAGAAAAGGCGTGGGGAATGGATGCATTCGTAAGAATTCATTTTGTGTCTGTCCAAAATTATGTATAAAATATTGTTTCTTTTTGAACACAGGTTACCTGAACCAGGACATTTTTGTTACATGTAGACTTATTTTGTCTTTACCTTTTGAATGTAGATTTATTGTTTTGCATATGCTTATTAAGTCTCAAAAATTAACACAGCTTAGATCGGTTCTTCTTAAAAGGTAAGGTGCATATGAAACACTGTAACATGGGAATCTTGTTACAATGCAGATTCGGAATCAATAGGCCTAGAGTTAGGGCCTGGGGTCTGCCTTTCTAACAGCTGTTAGGTGATACCATTCTCCTGTTTATACTCAGGCTATACTTTAGGTAGTTACAGGATTTGAGTAAGTTATCAAAGGGAGTCTAGAAACGAAGCAGACGCCCCCACTGAGTATATTTCACTGCATGTTATCTTGTTATAATGTAATCAAACTATTTCATTCAATGGCCTATAGAGTCAAATTGCCAAATTCATTTCTTGAGTTTGTTGCTTAACTATGTAGGCAGCCTTGGACAAAATATTTAACATCTCTATGACATAGATTCATTATCTGTAAAATAAAATAAGTCTTATATAACTAAATATACATATATAAATAACTATCTCATGGTGCTTATGGAAAATGAATGCTAAAATCTCAGGATGAACAATACAAAATTGCCTTCTTTATAGATTAAAAGTAAACACCCACAATTTTATATTAAAACTAAGTGTGTAAATTAATATAATATGTAGCACCTAGTGAGCAGTAAATGTTAGCATCACCAACAATTGTCACTGGGTAAATTTATAGACATATGAATATACTCACATCCTAATAAATTTCATTCAATGAAAATAATTTTGACATCAAATACACATTATGTACTACCAAATATAAACCATGAGGGCACAGAAAAACAAAGACTGGATACAATTAATAATATGATAAGCCTGTTCTGGGGAAAATAGGCCATGAAAGTATTATTTTCTAAATTATTAGAACAAACATACTTCATGTATTTGAAGTATTTGTCATTCTTATGCTGTAAATATTTTTACATGATTAAAAGCTATGTTATATTTCTTAGTTGTATGGTGAATTATAAAATGTGTGATAAATTATAAAGTTTTGCTTCAAAGTAATGATATTTAGCACTGTGCTTTGATGAAGGGACATTCATTTGGACTAAAAGCAGTTCTTCTTTCAAGTAAATTTAGTCACTTTGTTGCTTAAATGAGTGGATATTTCCTCATTTTGACCCTCAGGTTTTAAACTTTGCTTGAAATGTGCTAATTTTTGCTCTTATAAAGTATTGTTGGTGAGCTACAGAGAAGCATGTAAAATGCTACAAAAGTATAACATTTTAAATAATGGGTTAAAATCAGGTTGTTATTAACTTAAATTGATGTTAATGGTTCTGTATACATGCTATCAACTGAGATATAATATATTGTAATTCTTTCTAAAAAGTCCTTTTTCTAAAATTTGAAATCTTTTCAACCTTGATGTATATGAAATATTTGTTATAAACCTGTTTTATAATGAAAGTAATTTTTATTACCATGTAGTTCAGAGACTAAACTTGTAAGTTTCAAGACTAGCGGAAGAAAGAATTTAAGCCAGCATAATCTATTCCACATGGGCAGCACAGTACACTTAAGGAATAAAATTATTAGACTGTATGTGTTGAAACTCAAGCTGGTGTTATACAAAAAGAGGAAGGAAGTACTGAATTCCTTTTTTAATTTATTTTTATTTATTTATTTTTTGAGAAGGAGTCTTGCTCTGTTGCCCAGACTGGAGTGCAGTGGCACCGTCTCGGCTCACTGCAACCTCTGCCTCCTGGGTTCAAGTGATTCTCCTACCTCAACCTCCTGTGTATCTGGGTGCCCAGCAGCATGCCTGACTAATTTTTGTTGAATTATCTTTTCCAAACATGCAATAATAGCATTCTGTTACAGCAACAAAAACTGGGTATATACACAAAATAATTGAAAACGTGACATTTATACATCTAGGCTCATGTCAACGTTATTCATAACAGGCAAAAGATGGAAGCAATCCAGATGTTCACTGGAAAAATAAAATATGGTATATACAGACATTGGAATATTATTCAGCCATAAAAATGAATGATATTCTGATACATGCTATGGCATAAATGATCCTTGATAACATTATGTTAAATAATATAAGTCAGAAAAACATGTATTTTGTGATTTTAATTATATAAGGAATCTAGGATGGTTAAGCACATAAAAGCACAAAGTAGATCAGTGGCTACCAGGGACTGAGAAGAGGAGGAAATGAAGAGTAAATATTTAATAGGTACAGAGTCTCAGTGTGAGATGATGGAAAAGTACTATAGATGGACGGTGATGACGGTTGCACAGCAGTGTGAATGCACTTAATGCTACTAACCTTTACACTTAAAATCACTAAAATGATACATTCTATACTGTTGTGCATATTTGTTTTAGTACATAGAGAAAAATTTATGTTGGACAAAAACACTAACAAGCTCCTTGTCATCATATGACATAAAGGTATCTTTTAGGAACCATGCAATTAATAAAAAAGTCTACTCTTATACCTACACACCTATTTTCAGTCTATTATGATAAGGAATAAGAGTTAATATAATTACCAAAAATAATTTGGAAAGGAAGACAGGAAAGCAACTCTTTGCATCACTTTAGGCCAAGTTAGTTAGCACTCCATGCCTGTCTTGGTCTTTTCAGGCTGCTAAAACAAAACACCATAAATTGTCTGGTGAGGGCCTACATTCTGGTTCATAGACGGCATCTTTTCACTGTGTTCTCACATTGGTGGGAAGGAAGAACTCTGGTTTCCTCAGTTCCTTATAATGGCACCAGCCTTATTCATGAGGGATTCACCCTTGAAATAATCACCACCTCAAAACCCCCACCTTCTAATATTCTAATACCATCCCATTGGGAGTTAGGTTTCCACATACGAATTTGGTGGTGATGGGTTGTGGGGAGAGGGAAACAGACATTCAGACCATATCGATGTCTTATTTTTCCCTTTATAAGTCTGGCCATTGTGAGAATTACAGGAGAATTAAAGTCGTCTGTCGTCATACCAGACACAAAGTTAGTTCTTAATACAGGTGGTTATTATTTTTTCTGGTGTTATTGCTTGAACTTTCAAAATGTAATGACAAAATTTCGTATAAATAAGTTTAAACACTATTATATATCCTAGAAATATGTAGAACATGGAGGCACAAAAATGAGCTTCAGAACCAAAATACAAATATCTTAAAAGTTTAGACACAAGTGTCAATGCTAGATGGTCAATCCTGCACTCTGTCTTCCTACAACTATCAGAGAATTAGAATAATAATCTTACCAATTCTATATAGGCATTTTTGGCTCACTGAGCACTGTCTTGTCTTATGTAACTTCATTACACCTTCACATCAACCCCACCAAAATATAACAATATGCTATCTTTAAAATTCCCGACTAAAACAAAAATCATGACCAGTAAATTACAAAGTTAATAAGACACACAGTCAAAGTTGAATACCAGGTCTTCTGACTCTAAGTCAAACTCTGTCTTTATTCCCTGCTGTGTATCATAGGTTGCTGTAGACCAAGTGTTGAAAATCTTGTGTTTTCTTCATTTTGCATTCTTATGGGATTAGTCAATAAAAAATTATGACAGTGAATATGATAATTCAAAATCTATAGACTTTAAGACACAGATTTTTGGGCATCAGTGCTCAAATCAATGGAAAGTCATGCTGCTTATTAGCAGCCTTTATTTTGGCAATTTTAAGGGGCAGGTACACTAAATTTCTGCTAATTAGATGGAATGAATCTTATCTCTAAATCATAAAGAGTGTTAATGAAGCTGGTAGCAAAAGTTGATTGCAAACTTCTTACGATGACACCATTACAATGACTTTCACCAGGGAGAGAGAACGGTGTTAACACAATTTTGAATATCTCATTAAACGTTTTTTCTCTGCATATATATTTTTCTCATACAAATTTGTTCATGTAATATATTCATTGCCTAGCTACCTTCTTATTACAGGTTGCTTAAATTTTAGTAGAGTCTCTTGTTTCTGTTCACCAAGGTTTTCCTTGACCAAGGTACAGGCAGATTTTTACCATTAACAGCCCCTTCTAAAGTTATTCACATTTGGTCAGTGCTCTGGACTGAAACTCCTACCATCAGTACTACTTCACATTAAAAAACGAGCGGATTTGATTTTATTTGGGAACATATAACTGAATTGCTGTAATGAATGCTAGTAAGCAATGGTTTAAGGACCCTATTTATTGTAGGAAAGTTTATTATATTTTGTTTTCATACTTTTTTATAGGGTTGGAATTTTTTGCAGTATTGGTATATAGACGACATGTCATTTGTTTTAGTTGCTACATGACACATTAAAATTTATTTTTTCCCCAAGGGAAATGGCAACTGTATTCTTTAAAAAACACCTATGTAAATATAAAAGAACTAAACTTGCTTTTAGAGTATTCTGTATTCTAGATGGATAATGCCAAAACAAAAACAAAAACATGCATGTGTACAGCAAAACTTGTTTTAGGAAACAACTCCAGGCACCAGGAAAAATGAGAAGACTAAGCAAGATATATAGTTAACTAAAAATTGAATACATATTGTCTTTAAATTTAGATGACATTTAAAGTATCCATTTAAGTTACTAGTAGTCTCAGTATCTGTATAGCTCATGCCAGAAAGAAAGAATAAAATATTAGCTAGAGATGGACTTTAGGTAAGATTTTTTGTCTAAGATCTTAAGATATAAAACATATGAGCAAAATTTAGTTTTCCAGATTATTTGTATAAAATACTGCCAGATAAATTGCTAATTATATGGCACTGGGGACAATAACAAGAATTAATGAAAATGTTCTAACTCAACAGATTTTTAAATATTTTTCTTATACAAATAATAAAGGTTTGTTATAAAAATAGAAAATATAGATAAGACAGGGAAATTATTCATAACTTCTGCTTTTTAATATAAGCTATGCACATTTCAGTATATAAACATCCATACATTTTTCTATGCATATATACATTATTGCATACATGAATTAGTCCATATTATACAGTCTTTTAAAATTCACACCTTTAACATAAATATTGAAAATAGCTTTTTTGTGTCATAATAGTTTTTGAGAATTTTGAGTATTATTTTTACGTAGTAGAAGTGTCCATATTGTGGAAAAGCTTAGCTCCTTCCTCTTGATTTTCACAAAAATACATGTTTGGAAATTTTGGAAATCAACATTCCAACATAGTGTTGCTCTCCTAGCGACTCCACATAAGCTGCTAGTGTACAATCTAGGTACTTGTGGGTGTAACCTTTGAGCATGGCTTCATATGTTTAAGTCTTAGGGCCTTGAGCACACTCTAGAACAAGTGGGAACAGATGACATTGGGTATGCTAGAAAGCTGAGACCATGGTGAGGTGTAGAATGTAGAGGGACTCAGGAGTAGGTCAGACTCGGAAGCCAGTGAAAAACAGCTCAGTGTAGAAATGATGACCTCGAGAAAAGAGGTTAAAACTTGGAGAAACATGAATTCTCCGAATGAGCACACATCCATAAACTTTAGGATAACAAGACCAGGCTGCAAGAGACTGAAATGGATATGGGTCACAATAATCAATTAAAGTCTTTGACATACATTAATTCTTCTAATGTTTTTAAGCATGGGATAGTTTTATACACCATTCCTAGCTTGAAACATCTTATAACATACACATTGTAGTAACATGATTGTCAGGTAATAAAAGGCAGTATGTAATTTATGTGGTCCAAGAAGAAGTGCTATAGGAATTTGTATACTGAATGGTTTGCTTCTGACTTTTGTGAAATGGAAATTTATAATGTTAATAGCAGCTAATATTGACAAGTATTTTATAGACTTTATTTTTATGTTCACAACAAAACTGTGAGATAAATTATTATTTTCAGGAAGACAGTGCCTATGGTGGTTACAGTCTTGGAGCCAAACTGTCTAGGTTTGAATCTCAGCCACTTTTTTTTTAAAATCGCTTTTGGCATTTTATTTAACTATATATTTTTCAGTTTTCTCATCTATAAGAAAGAAATAATGGAGGTGTCTATTTCATTTGGTTATTGTGAATATTAAATCTGTTTATATATCTATAAAGTAGTTACAAATAGCTCTACCAATGTTAGTTACTGTTATTAATTTTACTTTTGTGGTAAAGAAATGAAGGTTTGGATAATTTGGGTAATATACCTAAGTTATGCATGTAGTAAATGGTGGAGCTAGGGGTGAATATACCTCTCTCCTACCTGAACTTGAGTTCTTAATTTAGCTACTTTATGTTTGAAACTTTAAGCACGACATGAGTGAATAAAAGATAGTTTGGATTTTGATTATGGGTGACTGGAATCATGAGTGAAATAGGGAAGTGGCTAGGAAAGGTGGTTTTTATTGCTGTTGTTGGATGAAGGAAAGGTCAGATTTAAGATGTCTTGAATTGGAACTGGTGAGGAGGCATTCAGGGTGAAATGTGTAGCTGTGAAATAGAAATCCTGGACCAGAACTCTGTAGAGAGTTGGAATGGAAGTTGAGATTAGGGCAGTATCTATGTAAAGTTAACAGTAAGATTGGCAGAGAGATAATATTTTAAAAAGCAACATATATAAAAAGGAGGCCTAGGTCCAGAAGTCATTGCATTATTAGCCACGAGGAAGAGAAGCTTTTAAAGAACTCAGAAGTAGAACTGATAGGGTCTAACCAGAGTCAATGATAGCCTATTAGCATGGGAAGTGAAGTCCAAGAACGTCACTAAGAATAGGGTGGAACTCTCAACCATGTGAATGGACAGGAAAGATTTTTCTGTTTTTTTGTTTTGTTTTGTTTTGTTTTTATTATGAAATTGCATGTGAGGTACAGGCTTCAGGTGTTATGAAGATTATGACTTAGTTTATTTGGGGCACTGAAGGTACCAGGGGAGGTACCAGTTTTAGAGCGCTCAAATATGCCATGGTTTCATTTCATTTTGCTTTCTCTGGGCCTGTGATATATTAAGGCAGTTTTTACTTAGGAATAGATAGCATTTTAAATTTGCATCATTTCAAAAGAAAGAAGGACTTCTATGTGTGTATGTGTGTTACATGTTTTTCACTTTTCTTAAGTATTTCCAAGGGTATTCTACCATTAATTCTTTATTTCCTGTTTTTGTTTATCAAATACACCAGACAATTTATCTTTCCCAGAAATTTTAATTTTCATTCTCATGTGGAAAGAGCTGGGAAACAGTTTTCTTTTTGTATTTAAATTGATATTAAAGGTATGGCAGATTCTGTTTGGGGAGCAATTTTATAATAAATGAAACTGAATTGTGCTCCTAGAAGTTCATAGTGCTGATCAAATGACATTTATATGTTGGTCTTTAAAAATTTGTTATAGAAAATAATAAAGAATATTCTAATAAAACTAACTCTACTTCTAATTAAAGTCTAGAAATAAATCCACTATGATTATTTTGTCAGCTTTAGCTGAGGAATAACATGAAATAGGATAGTTAGCTGGAGCATGGATTTTCTGAAATAGAGGGGAGTAAACTACAGTTTTGGAGAGAAATATCTAAACCTGAAGCACTAAAAGAAGCAACAAAGTTGCTGGAAGTTATGTTCTAAGAAACTATTAATTTATTTTATAGGTCTGTGATGATTTCTCAGTTATTTCTCTATAGCTAATACTTAGAAAGATACTTCCTTATTGACATGCATTTTTTCTAAAGGCATCATTGAAAGTTGCTTCCTATTTGTCTGATGGGTTCAGGTTGGTATGTTGGGTCCAGCAATGCTTGAATTCAGGGGCCCAAAGTTCAAGGCAGACTTTAGGTCTCCAAAATTAAAAATGAATTGTCTGATTGGGTAGTCTGAAATTTAATATTTCAAGTTGTATTTTAAAATGAATTCCTCTGTTGTGTTATATGACATTTGGTTCTTGGATCATTCAAAACTGTCACCATCTTGATCCTTTATGTCGATTTGTTTTGTTATAGGTTTTCACAAAACATGGAGTAGCTATGCTGCACAATTGAGATTTTTCATTTATTCTACATCTTTCCTCAGCTTTCACATGATTACATCATTGGTTCAATAGTAGGTCCTCACCAAGATTCTTTACATTTTATGTTGCCTCCGCTAGTGTCATATCAATGTGGCTTTAGTGTCGGCCAAATTCAGCTCCAGGACTTTGTTGTTGAAAACTTAAATTTAGAATCACATGGTGTATATATTTAAAGCAACTCTTACATTCGCCTTTTAAGGAAAGATGTCTCTGAAAATTTTAAACAGAGGTGTCTGTCATTGTAATTATATATTTTGGAATTTATACTATGGCTGAAAATATTAAATATTGGATGGGTAGGGTAGCAGTATTGTCACATCTTTAGATGATTTTTTGGTTATATATATATATATATACACATATATATATATATCTTAATACATTTATACATCTAAAAATACATGTTTCACTATATACATACACACATATATATAAAACTATATGTGTGTGTGTGTGTATATATGCATACAAGTATATATATGTGTGTATATATACTTATATATACTCATATACACACGCACACATATATATACTTTGTATATACACACACATATATGTATACACACATGCATATATATACTTGTATGTGTATATATACACATACACACACACATATATTTAGTGAAAACTGTATTTTGGGGGAAATCTTGAGTTCTAAGGCAGCCTGCTTTGGTTATAGGAGCCCCAATATTGGTCTCAGACTGAGTGTGAATGTGGGCTACATTCAATTATATCCTTGCTATTTTCCAACTGTAATAACTTTATTAACTCATTTTCCCTGAACCTCAGTTTTCTCAACTAAAAATAGGGGTGCTGCATTGTCAGGCTGCTGAAAGTCTCCAATGAGGAAATACTAGAAAAGCCATTACAGTATTTGGTAGTGTAGAATTGTAATAAATGCCAGCTGCCTCTCTCCTCTCTGCCTTATTCCAAATTATGTAGCACCAGGATGATTTTTAATGCAAATGAATACCAAATTTTAGCTATCATCCAATTCATCCATGATCATTCAGTCCCTGTTTGGTTCATAGAATCATAACAGCTTTGACTTGAAAGTGCCTTAAGTAGCATTTAGTCTAATCTTTTACCTAAAAGGCATGCAGTCTTCCAGATTATACTTGAAAATTTTCCATACTGAGAACTCTACTTCACAAAGCAACCCCTTTAATTTTTAAACTTGGTCTTAAATGATAGCTTAAAATCAATTCCTATAATTAGTCAAAATCTTTTGCATATCTAAAACCATGCCTTAAATATTCACATGTGAAGACTTCCGACAATCTTCTGTTGTGCCTTGTGTGATAAATTTTTTAGATACTTCACAACTCTCCTAATTTTCACTTCTAAAGTATATGTTATTTCAAAGAAGTTTTAAAATAAGTTGGTTTTCCCTATAAGATACTATTGTTTCTTACTTTCCTAATTCTAATAATGGTGTTAACTTCTCTTGGCCCCACAAGAAAGTCCAGTAGAATGTATCCATGCTAATGTTTCTTATATACATCTATTGAAATGAAAGTCCATGACTTGGATATAATATTATAGGTTTATTAATAAAGTAAACTGAAAAGAACTTGGAAAGCATCCCCATTCATGCTTTTAAAAGTGTATATTATGTACTAGTATGTTAGAAGGCACATTAAAGTATTCAACAATTTATTTCAGCATTTAGCAGTTTGTGAATTTAGCAGCTCCAGACCAGCTTTGTCAAGCTGTTCAGGGCTCTGACAAAGGGGTTGGGTGGAAGGCCTTTATGGGGTGAATGTGGAAGCAAGGCAAATAAAATATTTGTTTGCTTAAATTGGAGCAGTAGCCTTATTTGGATAATTACAGTGGAAATCCCTAGTTAGAGGTATGACTGACCTAAAATATGACCATTTACACTGAGTGGGGTTTTGATTTGCTTACATAGGAATCAAGGGTGCTGGAGCCACCTCACTCTACTGGCCTCCCAATTAACTCTTTAACAAGAGAAAATAAAATGAAAAGATATTACCTTTGCTAAAGAACAAAATGTCTAGTTAGGAAACCAAGAAAAGAAAAGTAACACAATATTATGTCCTCTCATATAGTGCTTCTCAAAGTTCTTGTGGTGAAGAAAAAAAGAAAAAATCTGTACAGACTAATACTTTTGGAAAAGACAAAAAAATGAATTACTAGAAAAAAATATATGTGTGTGTGTGTGTGTGTGTGTGTGTGTGTGTGTGTGTGTGTGTGTGTTTTGAGATGGAGTTTCACTCTTGTTGCCCAGGCTGGAGTGCAATGGTGGGATCTCTGCTCACTGCAACCTCCGCCTCCCAGGTACAAGTGATTCTCCTGTCTCGGCCTCCCAAGTAACTCAGATTACAGGCTTATGCCACCATGCCCAGCTAATGTTTTTGTGTTTAGTAGAGACAGGGTTTCACCATGTTAGTCAGGCTGGTCATGAACTCCTGACCTTAGATGATCCACCTGCCTTGGCCTCCCAAAATGCTGGGATTACAGATGTGTGCAATATGCTGTTTAAGATACAAATCTCTATTTGTTGTTTTAAACCACAAATTTTTCATGAAGTTTAGAATCTTGAAAAAGCTAAATTCTTAATTTATATACTTACTTTGTCCTAGACAGGTAATGAAGAGTTTGCTGAGAGGCACCATTCTCAGCTCACACTCAGGACAACACTGTATTAGTGCACATAAAAATAAGGCACAACTGAGTCAGAAAGAGGGATCTTCTAGATGTGAGAGATAAAACAATGAACAGACTGAAGGTCCCAGAGTAGAGAATGACAGATATTAAATGAAGTAAAATATGTAGTGCATTGCATGGTTATAAATTCCATAGAGGAAAAAATAAAGCAGGCAAAAAGGATAGAAATAACAAATTGAGGGGTTTCAAGAAAAATTTAAGGCCAATTCTTTTGATCTGTGGTATAACTTTTTATCCTACAAATGAATGTCTAATCACTTCTCTATAATGGTGATTACATTAACTCTTGTGATCTATTTTGTAAATGATAAAATTAGATTTTCTGAGGAGAAAATAGCCTTTTATTCACAATGGTAATTTTTATTTTTAATATGCTAATTTTAATATTTTAAAATCAATATATTTCTGATTTTGACAATTTAATATAGTTCACCTATGGTCTTAAAGGAAATTAGGCTATGAATTTTTATTGTATTCTTATTGGTTTTACTATAAAAGTCATATTGCCCTTGTAAATAAAATTGGATGGCATTCCATCTTTTTTTTTAATCTGTGAGGTATTTTTTGAAAAATAGAGGCTGTGTGTATTCTTTGAAGAGAATGGTGAAATTTGCCTATAAAGTTATGTAAGTTGATGAGTGTTATCACTGAATTCACTATTTCTCTCTTTAATTGGTATCAAATCTATAATACCGTCTATCTACTGAGGCTTCTATATTGATGTCTATATTATTAATTTATAATATTTCTTATTAAAAAACGAAACTATTTTATTCATATTTGCTATCATAAGCTCTTTTAAAATTGATATTATTTTAAGCATACTTATTTTTTGTCTTTGTTAGATGGTTACATCAAGTAAATTTAACCTAAAGTAAATTAAAGTGACAATTTTAGGGCTGTTGGTTGTCTTTTCTAGCTCATACTAGGTCATTTGTTTAGGTACTTAGGTTTACAAGCTTATTCTGAGTGAAGAGACAAGTTATGGGACTTTTTCTTCTGACTGACTGTCAGCATTTTTGTAGTTGCCTAGCCCAAACCCTCCCCACATCTGAGTTGAAGCCACTTCATCCTAGTTGCTGAAGCTGTTGGGTGGCCTGGTTCAACTTCTGACTTAGTTATCTGGATTTAAGCCACGGTCCTTTTATAAAGCTAACTCTCCAAATAGCTTCATCTGTGAGTATTTTGTTTTGTTTTGCTTATTTCTCTTGTTCAACCTCTCACTCAATGAGGAGGTTCTACCCCAATCTCTAGTTTCAAGCAAACAGCATGAATGTCTTTGTTCCCTCAACTCATGTAGAAGATATTTTGTTTCCTCCTTTTACCACAGGAGGCTGAAGTTCTGGCCACCTCTGTTCACTGTGGACTTAGCCCTGCAGTTCCACTTGCTGATTTGCATTTCTCTTCTCGTTTTCAGTCAAACAGAATGAAATTTCATTCTGTTCTTAAGCCTGGGTTTGTCTTTTGGTTTTTTTTTTTTTTAAATCTTATACTTTATTTACATTGCCATGTGTTTGAAGTGGAAGTAATATTTTAAATTATGAACGCTGTGCCATCTTGACTGGAATTCTCCTTTTGTACAAATGAAATCTATACATGTTTTCTTTTAAAAGGACTGTTTAATTGGGATCTCCTAAAATATAGGTTCTTTAAGTAAAAAATTATATATTTAACAGGATGGTAATTAGGACTTTTCCTGGTGAACTGTAATTTTTAGTGAGGCTCCAAATCTGAAAACAATGTTATGGGTGCCCACACATTCTAAAGACATTACTAGATCCTCACATTGGACACTAGAGAAAGGAACCTGGCTGTTTCATCTTTTTTGTTTGTTTTAAAGTTAAAAAAATATATAATTTATTTTCAAAGTAATTATCAGAAAACCAATGATCATTTCTCAACTATTACAAAAAATTATGAGAGGTTTTTAGAAAAAGTTTTTGTTTTGTTTTGTTTTTTTTTAGTTGAGATAGTGTGTGAAATTTTAGAGTTAGATTTTAAGTGGATATGAACAGAATGTAGGAATCAACAGGAAAATGTAAGCAGCTTCACCAAACATAATCTCTCTTTCTTTTGAAGTCATTGCCCACAAGAACTCACAAAAACATCCCATGAGAAGTGGCACCAACACAGGTTACAACTGCACTAATTAAATAAGATCCTCTCCGTGCCTTAAGTTCTCCATCTCTCTTCTCTAACCATGACCCAGCATATAGAATAGGGAAAAGGAATTCAAGATATGAATTGTGGAAAGCAGTGACTATGCACACCTTTCCCTCTTTCTCTATTATAGCAGTTCCCAAGCCTGTCAAGCCCAGCTAGAAGAGATAAAGGTATTAGACTGGTCTGTAAATTTCAATGCCTAAAAATATCCACCAACCTGTGGATCTTCCCAAGATATTTTCCAGGAACAAAGCGTATAAATTCACTTGAGAAGACAATGGTTTAAAAAAAAAAAAGTCTATTTGTCTATTTTGGACTTTGGGTCCTACCTAAGTCTAGCTTGTTCAATAAACCTCTTCACTAAGTTTTATGCTAAACCCTAGTTGTGCATTTTCCTTTCCATTATACTTAATAATGCAATGTTAAAAATCTTAAATGAATACTTGATTTGAAATGTTCATGTGTGTATAGACTTTTTGATTGAAGCAAAAAATACTTAATGAAATCAAACCTTCCAGACTTTAAATTGCAATCCAATTCACATGAATACAAATGAGCTTAAAAATAATCTTGCATATGTATAAAAAGTCAAATAAGGGAAATATAAATCAACAGCTATGCTTATATCTGTTTAATTTTAAGCTTTGCTAAAAGAATTACTCTGCTGAGGCTCATTAACATGCTACTAAAAAGTAAATCATATTTTTTTCTCCATTTTAGGTAGCATTTTATTTTGCCTGATTATATGTTCTCATAACATAGGCCTTCATGACTTACATAAATGTGGAAAGAAGTTATTTTTGAGAAGTGTTATTGAAAATAAGGAATTGGCTTAGGTAAACTATTTCAGAATTGGTAAGAACTTATGTGGAGATCAAATGTATTACCATGTAAATTCATATACCATATCTATTTAATTTCATAACTTTGCTGTTATTGTTTTATATGCATGTAGCCCAATATATATTTTACTCACATTCTCCAGTTGTCTGACTTCTTCTTCAGATTTTTTTCTTGGGTCTGTCTTTAAGATTTAGATAAATTGAATGCTATTAGTGGTACTTGTCCAATTAGAATGTTTTTATGAACTCTATAAAACATTGTATTGCTAGAGTAAATGTTGATGCAAACCAAACTAAATTTCTCTGCAACACAAAATAATCTCTAAGTCATAGTGGACTATACAGAATTTAGTCATATTTTGATATTTATAAATATTATAAATATAATATTTACAGTCAGTACTAAAATATTTAGTAATAAGAATCTACTTGCTTATTTTAAGATTAATCACCATAGCTCCTATTGTGAAGTATCTACTGACATAAATAAAAATAAACATGAGTTTGAACATGTTAAATGCATAAAAATCATCTGAAAGTACCAGGCTGAGTAAGAAATGATTAAAGACATCAATGAATATATATATTTTACAGAACTTTAATTCCATAATAAGAAGAAAGAACTAGGCATAGATGTATTATTTGGCCTTTATAATGAATAGTTTCTCTTAATATCATTTACACATAGTATGAGGATATTCTGGGATGTTGAACGGTCCTCAAGATAGGTAAAAGGAAGGGATTCAAAGGGAAATTTGAATAAATATTCTATATTTATCTTTTGTGACCTTCATAATAAATCACACAAAGCTGTCATCTGGAATACTTATTACTAAAACTTGCACAGTAGCTGTAGATTGACATTAACAGGGAAAAATAAACATAATCCATTTCCCAAGACACAAAAATGTGCTAAATGAAGTAAAAAATGTAAAGTAATTTTGAAAATTTAAATTGTTATTGAAATGCAAATGAGTTAATTTTATCTTAGTCATCATTATCATCATTGTTACTGAAGAAAAGCAGATTTTATTCACCAGGGTTATTTATTTTAGTTTAGATTAAAAGCTGCTTTCTGACATATGAGTTGACTCCTGTATCTACTTTTCTGAGATATTATTGGCTGAAACATGTTGATTAAATTTTGTAGTAACTTAATTACAAGATTCCAAGATAGTAAAGCTTTAATGTAGTTTATAATTTTATGATATAAACTGACATTTCTCTAGTGCTCTGCAGTTTCCAAAATGCTTTCACAAGCATTATTCCTTTCTATTTCTACAATAATTTTTATAGTGGGAAATAGTATCATTCTTTTAGAGATGAAAAACATTAGTTTCAGAAAGAATAAATTACTTAGCTACTAGATGGTTGAATCAGAGCTCAATCATGTCAAGAGAGGTAGTATATAGCATAAGTTAAGAATCTTCATATCAAGGTTAAGAGCCTTGGAGACAAAAGGTCTTCCTTCAAATTCAGACTTTACCCTTGGCTGGTTGTATGCCCTTGGGCAACTGAGAAATCTGATTGGGTCTCAGTTTTTTAAATCTGTTAAATGGGATAGCAAGATTCATTATTGGGTATTGTGATAAGTAAATGAGTTGACACCTAGAACGTGCTTAGACTATACCTTGTATATTTTTGGTGGATGCCTAGTAAAAATCTATTGATTGTTGTTGATTAGTACCAGTTCAAACTTGAAGTTCCAAATTGCAGTTATTTGATATTTGGTCTGAATTGTTAACATTAGTGAGAGACATCTAACCTAAAATAGCTTAAGAAAAAAAGGTGGAGGGGGTGATTTATTAGACCACTGAGTTGGGAAAAGTTACTATACTTTCATACATTCAAAGGAAAATCTGAATCTTGGATTAGATGGCACTGAAGACTCGGTTCTTCCCCAATTTATGTCTCTGTCCATTTTTTCTTTCTGCTGTCTCTGCTTCTTCATGGCCTAGCCTCATTCTCTTCTACCATAGATAAGCTTCGTCCAGAGTGTTCGTTTTTTTTGGCCCAGGAAAGGGCTCTGAGTTTCTGAAAATCAGAAAACCTATGAAAACTAAGAACACTTGGTTTTGAGATTGGTTTTAAGAACTAAGTCTTAAAACTAAGAACACGTAGTTTGGGAAGCTTTTGATATTAAAGCTGCTCTATAAGGTTTTCAGAGGATTATTGTACTGTCATGCCACCAGACAGGCTAGCATCACGCAGAGATATCTAGTGTTGCCTGACAGTGATGCTCAGGGGAGAATATTCCTACAGCAACAGACAGAAAGGATGGTGATGGTCTGATTTCAAAAATAGATCGGTATAAATATGTAGCTACGTAGTCAATAACACATTTACTAGACATTCTTATGTTTTGCTAAGATGGCAGTAGAAACTTGACTCTGACAGTCGTTCAAAATGAAGTTATAAACAACCTAACACTCTAGTTACCTTGTCATTTATCTGTCATCAAGGTGGCATCCGTTTATCAACTTTTAGCGAGCATTGATATTGTTAAAATATTTAAGTCATTCAATGTTATAATTTTCAAAGCATGGAATTTAAATAAAATATTTGCCTAGCTTCTCAAATATCTCTCACACTTTGCAAATCACCAATCTATAGAAATTTCAGGGGAGGTTGAATTAAAGAGTTGATTTGCAGTGATTAACATTTCACTTTCAAAAAACCCCATATGTGTAACAAAACAATTATAATAAGTTAACGTGTACTTCAGCTTCTTCCTCACTGTATAGCTGGTTTAATGCTTAAACATTTCTGCTCCATACTTGGTATGATTTCCTCTTTTTCTTGCATTATATAAGTTCTGCACTTGTTTTCTACATCCAAACTTGAACTCATCACCTGTCCCCAAAACCTGTCTTTCTTTTATTGTGTCTAGCTCAGTAGTTGTGCAAGTTTGAAGCTTGGATAACACCCTTAAACTTTGTCTCAACCCATGAATTCATCTTTAATCAGTCAATTGACTCTAACTCTTAAATAGCTCTTAATTCTATCTATTTATGTCTATAATATGACGTCTCCATTACACCTAGAATTAAGTTTAATTTCTTGACCTGAACTTCTAGGCGTTTTGTAATTGGTTCTTGTTCTGAATCTGAATTCCTTCAAGATGCAATCCAAATAGTGATAAAATATTGCATAGGTTGTTTATTTAATTTCATAGAAACTTCTAACAAAGAATATCCTCAACATCATGCAGGTAGAAGCATTATGATATACCACTATGTGATTAATCTATAAGGTTCATGAAACAATTTAGTTAAAATATGCCTATTTTCACATACTTAGATAAATTCATAATGAAGTTTTATGTCACTATGTTGCCTGGTATAAAATAGGTATTTGGTTTCCCCCCCAAAGAATAAGATAATATAATATATAGCTGTGAAATGAATACACAATTGGGGCCTAGTTAGTGTTACTTCTTTTTATTGTCATCCCCATTTATTATAGCTGACAAACATTGGCATTTGCTTCTGTTTCTTTTCACAGTTAATATTCATTACTACTTTGTAATATAGGACTTTCCAATAAAACGTTTCCAAATAGTAACTATCCTGTAATGCTCATACTTTCTGTTTTCTTGTCATATGTACAAGAGCCATGAAGTGCAGTCATTGTAGATACTTTTGACCATTGTAGATGGTCAAAGTAATGTTTCAACAATTTAAAATAGTCTATTCATTTCCTTAATTAGGGAGGTTAGTAATGTGACCTATGTTTATTAAACATCGGATTCAGTTCTATTTTCTTGTAAAGTTTAGGTATAATGATCATTAAGAATCACCTTATGCTCCTGAATTTCCTCCAGTCCCTATATAGGCTTTTATTTTATTATCATATATTTTGATTTTGATTTTTGAGATAGTGTCTTGCTCTCTCACCCAGGCTGGAGTGTAGTGATGTAATCACAATTCATAGCAGCCTTGACTTCCCTGGCTCAAGTGATCACCCCACTGCAGCTTGCCAAGTAGCTGAGAATACAGGTGGACACCACCATATCCAGCTAATTTTTCATTTTTTTTGTAGAGATAGGGTCTCACTATCTTGGTGAGGTTGATTTCAAATTCCTGGGTTCAAGTGATCTTCCTCCCTAGGACTCCAAAAGTGCTGGGATTACAGGTATGGGCCACCATGCCTAGCTGGATGCACTTTTAACTTAAATGTATAAAACATGTATCTCCTCTGAACTTTCGACTGTCAGTTCCTTGGGAAATGAAGGCTGATGATTAAATGCATTAGTAACATATGAATAAAACGTACTGTATCTGATGGTGCTATATAGGATCTTGAGAGCACAAGCCTTTTCCTAGCTCCAAGTACAGATCATTCATTCTTTACTTTTTTAGCTTTGTTGCTTAGGAACATTATAACTCATCTCTGTTAGCACTTACTTGATATTTTAAAGCTTAAGCTGACTGAGAAATGGATTGCTAAAAATAATTTAAATTGAATACAACAAAAGATATTTTATTATTTTTGATCTTATGCAACAGATTTTATTTGAGGTAGAATGAAGTCTGTTGGTAACTAATCAAATCTATTTCAAAATTTCTAGTATGAAATATTTTAAAGAAAAAGGAAGGGAAACCAGAAAAAAAATGTCGTAGATTTTTTTTTTTTCTTTTTTGAGACGGAATTTGAATCTTGTTGCCCAGGCTGGAGTGCAATGGCGCTATCTCAGCTAACTGCAACCTCCGCCTCCCAGGTT
Source organism: Cacajao melanocephalus (assembly GCA_963573385.1). Lineage (NCBI taxonomy): Eukaryota > Metazoa > Chordata > Mammalia > Primates > Pitheciidae > Cacajao > Cacajao melanocephalus. The sequence continues at coordinate 26,054 of CAUYLG010036966.1, forward strand.
CAAGCAATTCTTCTAACTCGGCGTTCCAAGTAGCTGGGATTCCAGAGTTGATTACAGGCATGCACCATCACATCTGGCTAACTTTTGTATTTTCAGTAGAGACAGGATTTTGCCATGTTGGTTAGGCTGGTCTTGAACTCCTGACCTCAGATGATCCACTCGTCTTGGCCTCCCAAAGTGCTGGGATTACAGGCATGAGCCACTGCGCCCGGCCTGTTGTGGGTATTGTTATTAGTGGAACTTTCCTTTCTTCAGAATTTATTGTGATAACTGCTAATTTTTCTCCATGTATCTGGCAAAGATAACCCAAAGCAAGATATTAAATTATGAAGTAAAACTTAGCTATTGGAAAGAATTTAAAAACATAGAAAATTAAAGCTACCTATAATTTTATTACCTAGAAAAAAATGACATTGGATTCCATTCATTCTAGCCCTTTAAAAGTAAATAACTGCATTTTGTCTTAGTTTGGGCTGCTATAACAAATTAACATGCACTGGATGGCTTAAACAACAGAGATGTATTTCTCAAAGTTCTTGAGCCTGGGATGTCTGATATCAAGGTGTCGGTATGACTAGGTTCTGGTGAGGGCCATCTCCTTGCTGTACACTCACACAGCAGAGAACAGAGAAAGAAAAAGGCTCTCTCTTGTCCTTTTATAAAAGGACTAATCCCATTCATGAGGTGTCACTGTCATGATGAAATTACCTTTAAAGACCTCAAATCCTAATATTACATTGGGAATTAGCATTTTAAAATACGATTTTTGGTGGGACACAAGCCTTCGGTCCATAGCATTTTTTTTACTGCCGACACCCCAAATTTATGTTCTTCTAACATGCCAAAGGCATTCCTTCAATCTTTACAGCCCTGATGTGCCAACCTCTAAAATTGAAAGTCCAAGGTATTTAAAAATCATCTAAATTAGGTGTGGCTGAGACTCAAGATACTATTCATCTAGAAGCAAAAAGAAAAAAATGGGATACATATTAGCCTTTTGATTTTAACATAATGATATGAATTACATGAATGCTGGACATTGTCTAATATTCTGTTATAATGGCTATATAATTGAATATTGTGCTATCATTTTTCATTTTATAATTCTCTAATTGCTGAATATATTTATTTAAATTTTTACTATTATAAATAACACTTCAATGAACACATATGCATGTAAAGCCTATATTTCTACTTTAACATGGGTTATTAGTATCTGTAAGGTAAATTACTATTTCAGAGGTAAAGTTTTATCCATTTCTTTACTTCTGGAAAACACCAGTGTATGTGGTCAGGAAGGTTCAAATTGCTACCCTGGTGTAAGTAATATGATATACTTAGGTTTTCATTTTCATTCATATTTCTTATGCCACATAAAGCAGACCTTAATTATTATGTAGATATTGTATGAGTGAAATGTGTATGTTCCTGGTAGAAAGAGATCTTGAAGCTAAAATAATTGACCAGAAGTACTGTCTTCTTGGTTGGAGCTTGTATGGTTCATTTCAGCTGACTGGTTAAAGTGTTTATAACTGCTTTGAAAGTTTACGTATGAGATTAGCTTCATTTAATTTGTTCTGAAGTTCCTCAGAATATCTTCACTACTTCCTTTTTGTCTGTTTTTTTTTTTTTTTTTTTACAAGTTTCTATTGTATCTCTATTGATAGAGTTTGGGCTGCTACAATAAATGAACATACACTGGACCTTATGTGTCCCCAAACAAATATAATCTTGAATTGTCTGTGTCCCCAACCAAATCTTATCTTGAATTGTAATCCCACATGTCAAGGCAGTGACCTGTAATCCCCATATGTTGAGGGAGGGATGTGATTGGATTATGGAGGCAGTTCCCCCCATGCTGTTCTAGTGAAAGTGAATGAGTTTCATGAGATTTGATGTTTTTAAAGAGGGCAGTTTTTCCTGTGCTTGTACTTAACTTCTTTTGCCTGCTGCCGTGTAAGACATGCCTGCTTTGCCTTCCACCATGTTTGTAAGTTTCCTGAGGCCTCCCCACCCATGTAGAACTGTGAGTCAATTAAACCTCTTTTCTTTATAAATTACCACTTCTCAGGCATTTCTTTATAGCAGTGCCAAAACGGACTAATACATCTACTAAATAGAACACTTATGTAAGTAAGTTCAATTAAAAATACAGTAATAGTGTTACAGGTAGATAGGCTTGAGTGGGGAAGGAGAGGGTTCTCCCCTGACCCCCTGCCCACTGGAAATGTCAAGTGATGGTTCTGCAGTCATTACATTGCCTGTCTAAAAGTGATAAATTGACAGCCAGTGCCAGGAATAGACCATTTTCTGAGGGTCCACACCTGTTAACATTAAAGTGTCGATTAAAGACAGGCCTTAGGGGGACACAACTCTTGGGCATGCGTTTTAAGAGACAGAAATGATGAAGTGTTATAACCAGGGTGGGGCCCAGGGGCTTAGCTCCCTCCCCATGCTTGCCAAATATGTAACCAGGGCGGGGAGGGGAGCAGAGCTGCGGGGCGTCCCAAAGAGGCCTCAGATGCGATGTTTTCCCCGACATGCCCAGGTCCATAGCCTCTCCTGCCCCAGGATTGGGGAAAAGGGCCCTGGAGGCGCGTGAGCTTACCATTTGAATAAATACCGTGGATTCAAAGAGTTTTGCAAAGAGCAATTTATTAAGCAGAGAGAGAGAAAGAGGAGGAGAGAGAGCTCCCACGCTGCCGTGGAGGGGATCCAAGGGAGGAATCATATAGGTAAGAAGCCATGCGGTTTTAACCTTGGAGTTACTCCTGCCCCATTCATGTTTTCGTCCAATGAGAGGAGTTCTTTCAAAATTCCTCTGGAGTGATTGATCTTCGATTTTGAAATCGGATTGGCTGCCCAGCCCACAATCGGTGCCCCCTCTTCCCAGAGCGTTGCTTGGGCCTTTTGGAACAAAGAGGCTCACCCGGAATTTCTACCTAGTCTACGGCCCATGGGAAAGTGAGACAAAGACCTTTAGGTTCCCGGTTGGGGACGTGGATGGAGGCATGGCGCTGGAAAATTCCTGCCTTTGAAACCACGCCCCTTGCAGACTCGGGAAGAGAAGGTTTTTGTTCCTTAACACAGCCCCTCAGTATGATCTTCCAGGTACTCTCCACTGGAAAAAGGAAGAAAGCCTTAGATGGACATGCATGTAACTCCCTAACGCACTGCATGTGCTCAATTCTCAAGGGTAAGGAAGGCACTGCCGCAAGTCTACCCTAAGAGAAGAATCATAGGAAAGAGGGGAACCTATAAAGTCCCAGGATCAAGGTTAAAGGTTCTCCTTTTTCTCTCTTTTACCTTCAGGGCACCCACTTGGATCTCTTCTAGGAGTTCTTCCTTTCTTCCCTGTTCTGAAACCTTTTAAATAAACTTCCATTTCTTCTCTGAAACTTGCCTGAGTCTCTTTTTCTGCTTTATGACCCTCAGTTGAATTCTTTCTTCTGAGGAGGCAAGAATTAAAGTTGCTGAACACACATATGGATTCAACATGGTAACCTTAGGGTAACGTGGATCTCTTCCACTGAAAAATATCTTGGCTAATAGCACATTTGTGTTTAAAGTTTGGATGAGTTTTGATGATGTCACTTGGAGGATACAACTGATCAATTTTGTGCATAGCAGGATAGATTGTTGAATAACTGTATTTATAAAGAAGGCAAAAATCCAGAACTTCAACTTCTTGAATTGGTACTATTTGTATTTCCATTTAAGAGTTGATTTGATCACAGACCAGGGATTCCTAACTGTTGGTCAAGAATGGTTAAACTCGTCAGTTTCTCTAGTAGATGTCATGATTATTTAACAAAGAAATTAATTTGCCAATGATGTACATTTTATTTAAAAACCAACAACAACAAAACCTGGATTCTGGGATAGGAAGAGTGATCTTGGTGTGTTTGTGAAGACACAGAAGGGTGGTTATAGGTAGAGCAGAGGAAGCAAAAGGAGTACTAATAGAAGAGAAAATAAGGTAACAGGAGGAAGTTTTGTCGAGCCTACTGGCTTTAAGGAATTGACTTTTATTCTGAATGTAGTAGTATACCATTAGAAGTTTTGAGCAGAGAAGTGACATGTAATTTCCATTTTAATAGCATTAGTTTAGCTGCTTAGTTGAGAATACGAGGTCGGAAAGCAGGGCAGTTTTAGTAAGATATTCTGGAAATGTACTTTTCACCATGTAAGACGGAGATGTGTTGGCCCAGGTTGTTAGCAGTGCAGGTGTTGAAAAGCAAGAAATACCTTTTGGAGGTAGAGCCAAAGTTTTTATTTGTGAATGGGGTGGGGTTAGGTATGACTGCAACTTTTTGGCCTTAGTTAACTGGGAATATAGAGTTGCAGTCATCTAAGTTGAGGATTGATACGGTTTGGCTGTACCCCCATCTAAATCTCGACTTGAATTTTATCTCCCAGAATTCCCATGTGTTGTGGGAGGGGCCCAGTGGGAGGAAATTGAATCATGGGAGTGGGTGTTTGCCATGCTATTCTCGTGATAGTGAGTAAGTCTCACAAAATCTGATGGGTTTGTCAGGGGTTTCAGCTTTTGCTTCTTGCTCATTTTTCTCTTGCCACCACCATGTAAGAAGTGCCTTTTGCTTTCTGCCATGATTCTGAGGCCTCTTCAGCCACGTGGAACTGTAAGTCTAGTTAAACCTCTCTTTCTTTCCTGTCTCGGGTATGTCTATCAGCAGCATAGAAAGAGACTAATACAAGAATGAATGCAGTGGTGTAGTTTTAAGGTCTCGTGGAAAATCACAATCCAAAACTGGATATGGTAGGGTATATGGCAATTTTCAGTTGGCATTTACTTGGAGTGTGGAATTTAGGAAAGAAATCCCTGCTAGAGATATCTACTTGGATTTTGTCAGCTCCTGGAGTGCATTGAAAGCTATAAACTGAAGCTATAAATAATTATCATTGTTAGACTCAAGAAATAGTAAATACATGCATTCACAAAAAATATGTCTTGTATATAGCAATACTGTCTCAGCAAGTAGACAGTTGGAGAAAACAAGTTTAGATTTTCTGCCATTATTATATAATCCCATAAGCTGATGTGGGTTTATAGTTAAATATTAATGTGAAGCAGCTATTAAAAACAATGGGAAGATTTATTAGAATGATATGATTTAAGTCATTCAAGGTCACCTTGTCCCTTGTATCATCTGTTTTCATTTTAAGGTGTATATAAAATCTAATGATATACTTTTCAACTTTGATTGATTGATTGATTTTAGTTTTGCTTTCCTGTCTTTCCAATGTCTGACACATTCCTATCTGTAATATCCCTAGTCCAGGTGAAAGTGTGTGGGTAAAGATCTTCCCAGCTCACATGTCCAGCCTCCTTCCCCACTTCCACCCTAACCTTCACCTCGGTAATAGCCCTTTCTTTACTGAAAATATCACTGGTAAAGTGACTAGTGAAGAGAATCGTGGTGTTTTGACCCTTAAATTTAATCTACGTTTATGTGTATCTGGTTAAGAGTGCTTCATGAATTTTTCCTTTTTTTTAATTAGGTGCTATATGTTGAACATAGAATATCAGGACTAGCATATAAGCCTTGTATTATTTAGTTTGTAGTTGTGACCTGATTTCTTGAGTGCTTTCAAATATATTGCTTCATTAGATACTCATAAAAGCCATATGAGGTAGGAAGGTTGTGGGAACCCCATTTATATACCTTAAAAAACTGAGGCTCCAAGTGTTTTGGTCCTATTGAAGGTACAGAGTTTCATGATGTAATGAGAACTCAGGTATTCTGTATCTAATAAATATATATGTAGGTGTCTGTATAATGGAAATGTACACGTGCACAATGGTGAATGTATATATATTTCAATATATGCCTATGTGAGTGTGTCTTCTCATAACAAGACAGGTGGTAATATATATCGTGAAATGTGCCAGAGGAAAAACATATATTGTATCTGTTTATGTAAGAATCCACAAATGTTTGCAATTGTCTACAAAGAAGGAAATTGTCAGTGCTTTAAATTAACATTTGAACAATTTAAATTTTCATTGTGTGGTGAAGTTTTAATAGTTTAACATATTACTTGAGAATCTTATACGTATACCTATTAAGTGATTAAATTCAAAATAACTATTCAGAAGGTGCGTAATTAAATAAAATAACCAAGTTTGACAGGTTATTTTAAAATACTTACAGACCAAGATTTCCAAAGGTGTGTTTAAAAAGAAATAGACGTCATCAACTGTAACTGTCAGCAAAGTCCTTATGGAGTTGCCTAAGAAATGTGACCATTCATTTGAAAGTCATATTTGATAATCCTAGGGTAATATTCAATCTAAATTTAAATTTCATTTACATTAAGTGAAAGCTCAAATTTTTATTTTTTGTTTTTAATTCTGTGGTATAACTCTCCCTTTTGGAAACTACCTCTTGGCTTGAGAGTTAATCATGAACATTCCCCAACTGTCTAACTTTTGAGAGCACTCTTAGTTCTGAGATGGAAAGTAATATAGTAGTACCTTCTTTTAAAGTGTCTTTTTATGAGTGAATTTAATGTCATTGAAGGACAGTAGTTTCTTACATAGTTGAGAAAAGAAATGAAGACAGAGATTGGTGGGGGTTCATAAATTTAATCCTAATGAGACTTCTTATTTAGCTCATGTAAATAAAACAATGTATGTAATTAGTGTTGTGCAGCATATGGAATCCATTGGGAATGTGTATTTTTACGTGTTTCAAGGGCACCAGAGTCATTTTATTTGTATATACATAAATTGTAATATAACTTTCCACTATAGATGGCAATGTCTTAAAATATTTCATGTGTCTGTTTCCTTATGTGTTTTAATAATCTTCTTCTCCAAATATTAAATGTGATGATTTGAATTCTACTTGACTTTCAGTTGGATTCTACTCTTAAATAATATTAAAATGTTTCGTACCTTATTATTTTTTTTTGAGATGGAGCCTTGCTCTGTTACCCAGGCTGGAGTGCAGTGGCACAGTCTTGGCTCATTGCTACCTCCACCTCCTAGGTTCAGGTGAATCTCTATTCTCAGCCTCCCGAGTAGCTTGGATTAAAGGCCCATGCTACCACACCTGGCTAATTTTTGTAATTTTAGTAGAGACAGGGTTTCATCATGTTGGCCGTGCTGGTCTAGAACTCCTGACCTCAGGTGATCCACCCACCTCAGCCTTCCCAAGTGCTGAGGTATTACAGGCAGGAAAGAGGGGAGCCTATAAAGTCCCAGGATCAAGCCACAGCACCCAGCCTGTTTTATACCCATTTTATTTATTATATCTGTAAATGAACTTATGCTGGTTTCATGCCTGACCCTCTATATGCATTCCATAGAAGTTTGCATACACAAGGAGAGAATTAATTTCTATAAACATTGAACATTTTTCTGTAAAAAACATCCTCATCTTGTGAGTTCTTATAACACTGGTATTTCAAATGACACTGGCTGTAGTTAGTTTTAGACTTTAGGATTTTAGCTCCTAGGACACCATATTCTTCTCATTCCTATTTTTTTCTATTTCATTGATATTTTACTGTACATTGATATTTTATCAAATTAAGTGGATAAATTAGAGGTTTATCCATCTGGGAAATATAAATTAAACATTAAATTTTGATCTCATATGATCAATATACTAACAGATGTCAATTGGAGGTAAAGATAACACACTTTCAATTGTAGAAAAATGTGATAGTCATTGGTTAATGGAGTGAAGGATTTGACTTATAATAATAATAAAGGATTACTATCTTTTATTTAGAAGATAGATTCCAGATAAATTGTATACAGAGTACACCATAATAATTTTGTAAAACAGTCATCTTTTAAAAAGAATCGGTGCTCCCTCATTTCTCACAGTGTCATGTAAAGGTAATCTCCACTAAGAGTCTTGTAAGTAGCTAACTCACTAAAGTGTACACAATCTGTTGTAGAACCTCAAATTTTGAGGAAGCAAGAGATAGTCCCTTGACTCCTCAGCCGTGTGTGTGTGTGTGTGTGTGTGTGTGTGTGTGTGTGTGTGTGTGTGTACCTAATACATATAGGTGATAAGTAAAGTATTAGAGGGGGGAAATCTTGCAAAGCCACACCACATCACAATAAAAAAATATGCTGTTCTGTGCATTTGACACTAATGGTAGGGTGTAAATCCCAGGGAGTCTTGAAAGAACATCTTTATGATTTAAGATGTCAGAAGTTTTCTGGGTAAAGGAAATGTTTCGAATCGTCATTCTCTTCCTTTCTCAATTAAGCTCATCATTCTCTTCCTTTCTCTGTTGAGCTTGTTGAAAGAGTAGTTGCCTTTCTATAAGATCAGGTAATATAATCAGAGACTCCAGTTCCAACAGGATGATGAAAATATGTTTATTTGTTTAAAGCAGGATTTATGATGTTTGCATAAATGATTAAACAAGGAAAATTGCATTGCTATTCTCTTCTTTTTTTTTTTTTTTTTGAAAGCTGGAAATAAGCCTCAGACATAGCCTTTCCTTCTAGTTTTTCTTAAACAGCTATGTGCTAGCACATCTATATCTACAAAAGTAGATGTAGGAAATTAATAAAGCAATTGGCACCAAAAATTAAAGGTGGTATAACACATTTGGTCAAATCTAGATTGATTCTAAGTCTCAGACACTTAAATTTAGAGATTTTGGCAAGAACCGTCAAGTGGCTGAAATAAATGAAGAAAACAGGAACAGTGCCAATTAGAACACTGGAAGAAACCCAGAATTCAATCATTTAATGAAGTGTTTAATATTGCAGAGCATGTTATTGTGATATATTTTACATCAAAGTGCTAAATATATTTGATCATTTCAAATGATCTCTGCCACCATTTTATAAAGTGTTCATGTTTGGAAGACTCGTTTCACCATACATATTTGTAGGTTCTGTAAAATTTTAATCCAATTATTAAGATAGCTAGTTTTGAGTGAAGCATTTTTTCCCAGTTTACTGTACATTTTGATCTAAACCTCATATAAACTAAGAAATAGACCCACCTCCAAAATAATATATTTAGAAAGCCAGTATATTTAGAATCCAAATATATGTATATTGGACCAAATTTGATATTAATTTACAAACAAATTTGTGAATATGTGAAATATCTAGGTTTTTAGAGTTTTGTTTTATTTAGAATTTTCACATAATATGTTTATGGGGTACAGTGTGATATTTCAATGCATGTATACCTTGTATAATAAAATCAAAGAAATTAGCGTATCTATTATTTATCATTTCTTTGTGGTGTGACTGAACACCAGAAATTACTGTTCCTAACTGTAACTTTGTACCCTTTGACCAATCTCTCCCTATCCCCCCATGCTCTCCCCTCTCCAGCCTCTGGTAACCATTATGCTACTTTCTACTTTTATGACATCAACTATTTTAGATTCCACATATGAGTGAGGTCATGTGGTGTTTGTCTTTCTGTACCTGGATAATTTCATTTAATATAGTGTCCTCCAGATTTGTCTATGTTGCCACAAATGACAGGTTTTTACTCTGCTTTATGAATGAATAGTATTGTGTATGTCTCTCTCTCTCTCTATATATATATATATATATATATATATATGTATATATATGTGTATATATATATGTGTATATATATATGTGTATATATATGTGTATATATATATGTGTATATATATGTATATATATATGTGTATATATATATATATGTGTGTGTATATATATATTCTTATCCATTCATTTATTATTGGGCACTTAGGTTGATTCTATATCTTGGCTTTTGTGAAAAGTGCTGCAATAAACATGGAAGTGCAGAATCTCTTTGACATATTGACTTCTTTCCTTTGAATATATATACCCAGTAATGAGATTGCTGAATTATATGGTAGCTTAATTTTAATTTTTTGAGGAATCTCCATATTGTTTTCCATAATATGGAGTTACAGTCTTACCAGTTATAACAGTGTCCCCTTCTCCACATTCTTATCAAATTTGTTATTTTTTGTCTTATTGATTATAGCCATTCTAAGTGGGTTTAGGTAAATATCTCATTGTGGTTTTGATTTGCATTTTCCTGATGATTAGTGATATGTGTGTGTGTGTGTGTGTATATATATAGATATATATATATATATCTATATATGTCTACATATATATATATATAATCTTGGCTAATTGTATGTCTTGTTTTGGGAAATGTCTGGTCAGGTCTTTTGCCTATTTTTAATAGGATTTTTGTTGTTGTTGTTCTTTTGCTGTTACGTTGTTTGAGTTCCTCATATTTTGGAAATTAGCCCTTGTCAAATACATAGTTTGCAAATACTTTCTCCCATTCTGTAGGTTGTTTCTTCACTCTGTTGTTTCCTTAGCTGTGCAGAGGTTTTTTAGTTTGATATAATCTCATTTGTCTATTTGTGCTTTTATTGCCTATGCCTTTGAATCTTATTCAAAAAATTCTTGTCCAGACTAATGTCATGGAGCTTTTCCTCTGTTTTCAACTGGTAGTTTCATAGTTGGGATCCTACGTTTGTCTTCAATCCATTTTCATTTAACTTTTGTAAATGGTGAAAGATGAGATCTAGTTTCACCCCGCATGCATTTGTCTGCATGTGGATATTTAGTTTCCCAGAGCCATTTATTGAAAAGACTGTCCTTTCCCTGATGTGTGTTTTTTGGTGTCATTGTAGAAAATCAGTTGACTGTAAATGTATGGATTTATTTGGGGTTTTCTGTTTTGTCCCATTGTTCTATGTGTCTGTTTTTATGCCAGTACCATGCTGTTTTGGTTACCATAACTTTGTAGTGCATTTTCAAGTCAGGCAGTATAATGAAATATCCAGGTTTAAAAGGAAGTGAAAAGTAGAACAGAGGTTATTATGGACCGGGACGCTTAGGAGGAAGGGAATGATAGGTAATTTTTAAAGACTATAATATTACAGCTAGACAGCAGGAATAAGCCAAAGCGTTCTATACCACAATAAGATGACTATAGTTATCAATAATATGTTATATAATTTTAAATAGCATGAAAGAGGAATGTCCCCAACAAAATGATACATATTTGAGATGTTGGATATGCTAATTAGCCTGATCTGATCACTATACACTATATGTATGTACACATCAGTATGCACCCCATAAATATGTACAATTATGTTATTTAAAAAAATAAAATACAATAATAAAATCACATGTAGCCCATAAATGTATATAATTATTATGTACTGATAAAAAAATTTTAAAAAAAGGTATTCACTATTTCTAGGTCTTAAAAGATTTTTAAAATGTTTAATTTTATAGAAAACTCAAAATATTTCTTCAAACAGTTTGAAATGAGTATTTAATATGTAAGTACAAAATACCTGATACATAACTCATTGAACACCAGTTTGAACTTATAATTTGTCTTTCATGTTCTTAATTCTATAACAATTACAACAGTTCATAGTATATTATTATTAAAGTGAGTTTTATAGAGGAAGGCAGTTATATCTCATTTTAACCTGTGTATTATATACAGCTATCATTTTAATAGAAACTGAAAATAGGAAAGTTTAGATACATAAGTAAAGATGTGTACACATACATGCATACATTTATAAACTGCCTTTTCTTAAGTGAGAATTTCACATTTTCAAAAAAATGATTGGGTATATAAAAGTTTTGTTTTTACTGTCAAAGGAGTTGGATCATTATCATCTGGACAATAGGCTAAAGTGTAGGAATGGTTCTGTCTTATAATATTAGAAAAATAAAGGACCTATTTTATTTCATAGATGCATTGAAACACAAAAATACATTAATATAGTAGCTTAATTTTACCATGGGCCTATTACTTTCTGAATTGGAGTATCTAAAGGAAATTGAGCTATCTGATCTATTTACAAATGACTAGGAAGACCAACTGTGGGATGGATGACCGTCATTTATTCCTGTGCTATGTATAGATTAAAGGAGAATTTTGTCAATAATAATGATTGTGATACTGGGTGTTGAATATAAATCATCACTACTTTACAAATTGCTGCATCTTTGACAAAAAACTATACAATTTTTATCTAGATCGATTTAGTAGAGCTCTTAATCCTGATCATTCTGCTTATTATTGATAAATAATTTGAAAATCAAATTCATTGAAATTATACATTGATTTCAAGTAGGAATAGTTTAATAGTGTTCCAATAAAAAGAACTGTTAAATTATTGAGGTATTCTTGATCCTCTTGGAGCTGATGGTAGGAAGGTTAGGAATGACTTATTACTAAGTCATCAGAGTAAATCTGACATTGAAACCTAACATAACGTAGTATGACTTTGAGCAAATCAAGACTCTACTGAATGTCCTCAGTTATAAAATGATAGTGTTGAACTTTACAATCACTGATTGAGCCCCATTTTAGCGCTTTCATAATTATTTTGGGAAATAGTGATTTTCATTTTGTTAAAATCATTGGCATATATAACATAGAATTTAGAATATCTTCCACAATAGCTCTCACATTAATTTGAAGAAGGCATTGAACATGCAAATAAAATATAATTCAAAGTCTGTTAAATCTTGAGACCCAAAGCTTCTATGTCCCAAATGCATAGGGTCCATGACTCACGGATTGTCAAATTCAGAATCAGAGTAATGTTTTGTAAAACTAGTAGCTGCACAACTGTTCCCTGTGGTCTCTGGATGGAGGAAGCAATCAAACAGATGGGTCCTAATAGCCGTCTAAGAGATGAATCAAGGAACCTCATCAGCAAGGCTGATGGTTGCCTTTACATTATCCTTGTGATGAACAAAACCCTTGGGTCTGACTGGCAGCTTCTTCTTTACCTCCCTTCACTTCAAGGCTTTCTAGGATACAATTCCCAAAAGCCCTGAATGTGCTCTTCTGCAGAGGGAAGGTGGTAGAAGTCTTTGCAAACTTCATACAGAAAAATACAAGAAGTATGATGTCATTAACTGGTCCTATCTAAAGCATTTGGAATTTAGTGAAACTCTCAAACACAAAACTGAAAAGCCATTTGAAAAAATCTATAACGTACTTTTAGATAAGCTTTTTTTTTTTAATTTAAGGCATACAAATTCAAATCTTTCAAGCAGAAAATTCAGTCAAGTGAGATCCATTGGTAGTTTGAGTTCAAAATCGGTGAGCAAATGGAAATCATTGCAGCATCTCATTTCCCTAGTGGACATTAGACCACTCAAAATGTGTCACATAATTTACAGCCCCTTGGTAGTAATTGAATATACACATTGAGAGTGCACTGGCAGAACACTTAAGAAAGATTGAGTGCAGGAGGACCAGCTTACGTTATTTTTGGCTCTACTCTGGTTTTTGCTTTTAATGTTTTTTTTTTCTTGAGGTTAATTTCAATTGTGGTTGTTCCATCCATTCAAACAAATGCTTTGAGAAAAGAGATGAACTGCAACATCAAATAAATTCTGATATTTAGTTTCAGAGACATTAGGTGTTGTATTCTAATAAGATAGAAGGACAAAGTAAAATCTGTGTTTTACCATAAATGATTTTAAGCTATAAGAGTAGTAGAATTGAGAGATCTATTAGCAATATGACTTTTGAACTATTTCCTAAATGTAGGTTGAGATTTTCAAGATTTATTTTAATATTTACCATTTTTGATAATTAGGAAAATGAAGAATTTTGTAGTTAAAAATGTGAAACATTAAAATTATCTGTCTTGTAATATTAATTATTCTAAATCTCTGTATTTTGTGTATCTGTTACAAGACATTTTTAATTCCTAGACACACATTTTATCAAGAGTCATTCTTAAAATGGTATGCTTTGTTTGCCAGTCAACATGGAATCTCTCTAGGTAGTAGTAACCTTTAATATTTAAGAGAATACACATCAAAATAGTAGAGATTTCAACTTGATTTTATGAAGAGTTTTAAATATTCCGAACATGTAATAGGAAAATGGGTCCTAACAGAAACTGTCATTTGAAAATTTCCTTCCTTTTTTCCTTCCTTCTCCTCTTTCTCCTCCTCCTTTTTCCTGAGAGTATGTGGTATCCACTATATACATGCACCCAACATAAGAAAATGTAGGTCCCTGGTAAAATATGTGTGTGTGTGTATTTGTATATGTGTTTGCACATATATATACACACACACACGTGTGTATATATATATATACACATATATACTCACATAAATATATTAAACACATATTAAATATAAATTATATATTAAATATATAAGATATGCATTAATCTTTACAATCTGTTACACTCTTCCATTGAGTGCTCAGATTAACTGGCTACTAACATTTACTTTAATATATTGCTTTTTATTGAGACAAAAAGAGTGGAAAAAAAAGTAATCATAAACTACTTATGAAGTTAGTATTTTCCCTTGCTGAGGATAAATGAGACCATATGCAAGCAACTTAATAGCAATATAAATTTATGTGAGTATTCACAAGGAAGAATTTCTCTCTCCTAAGATGTTTTGTCAGGCTTTCAACTTAAGAAGACTATATACCTAAAGAAAAAATTTTTTTAAGATAAAACATTCCTTTTTCTGCTGTTTAATATGTAAATAATCACACATTAACAAATAGTTTTTTACCTTTGCAGGTAAAAAGATGAAAACACAGACTCCTAGATATGCAAAGCCATCTTATATTCACATGCTATATATAAACACATATATATTTATATATTTATCTATTAACTTTACCTTACCTACTTGCAATTTACTTTTGTTTTCTCCTGATATCTTAACCCCTTTATCTTTAAAATCTTAATCATTTTTCCTTCTAAATCAGTCTATTTTTCCCCCTTCCCACAAGTTTTTTTGTTATTTAACCTGTCACCAAACCAAAAACTTTCTTTTGTTTCATATGTGACATATCATCAGCTTAAATCTTTTATATGTATTACTTTGCTTTCTGTAAGAAATTGATGTTTATAAGGTCGGTGGAAGTCATTGTTCATGACATTCATCAATTAGTATTAAGAGTATCTTTATGCATACTGCATGTAATTATAGTAAAAAACAATTCATTTTAGTAAAGTAGAAAATTTCTCAGAAAAAAATTAATATTATCCTTTTTTAAACAAAGCTAAATCTTCTTTTTAATCCTGTTAATTTTCCCTTGGTGAGAAGTAGCATCACACATTACAGCCTTTAATGGCTTAAATAAACATGTATATTGCACAGTATAAATTTGAAAAGTAGTCAAAAATCCTCTTTGTCCTCCATCTTTGAAAAAACTGGGCTGCCTCATTTGCAGAGATTTACTGTAAAAATCAAAGATGGCATAGATTTTTACACTATGTTAATATTTTTTTCTCTGTTTCCTGCTACTTATATCAGAATGATTAGCTCTTTTCATAAAGTAGTGAATGAAGGCCAAAAGGGAACATACAAATTCTAAATATAAAACTCCCCAAAGAGGAAAAATGATGTTCAGCTACAATAAAAATAAACTATAGAATCAAAATGAGAAAAGTGCTAGTCTTTTTTTGCACAATAATACAATGTCTAAAGGCGAACGTCAATGATGTCAACTTTGTTGAATGGAAAATACTGAACCGACAGTTGACTCTATTTCTGTCAAATCCTGCTTTTATGTTATGTCACTCTCTGATTACTCAGACCTTTCTCTATCCTATGAAATTGGGCAACTCTCAGAAAGGAGCCAGGACATTCTGTCACTTCATGCCAAACACATTAATGAAAGCCATGAACAGGCTTCCCAACATTTTGTAGGATAACAAAAGAAAAAAACAAATACTTTCATTAACTCGAATATGTTCACAAATCTCAAACGTACAAATGAACATTTTTATAACAGGTTTTTTCTAATAAGTCAAATCCATTTCTCATACAGATACATCTATGCTTTATGAATAATAGAATCATGTGAAAATATAAAGTAGGGTTCATGAAGGTGAAGCTGAATGTTAATTAGAAAAGCAAAAACCGAAATAAAATATGGAACACAGTAGTAGATAGACATTACTATGGCAACCTCTGATCCTTACTAAGAAGTTAGTGACCATTGAGATCTTTCTGATAACCTGATTGCGTTTGTTTTCTCATTCACCTGGACAATAAATACCTACTGAGTAGATATCTCTCTTGATTATAGTGACTAACTAGTCATGGTTCCATGCTCTCAGGGAGATTACAGTCTTGTATGGTAAATGCATTTTCAAAATAACAGAAGAAATTTATCTCAAGGCTAAAGTTATTTTTTAGCTATTATTGCTTTTATAGTTCATTCTAAGTAAAGGGGACAAGGTTATTATCATATAATGTGATTTGTATTAAGATTGCTAAAAGCAGGGGGGCTGATTTAATTCAAAGAACTGTGGGAGAGAATGCCTCACTCTCAACTTAGTGACGTGACTTATTTTTTCATTACATTTAAATACAGGTTTTTTTTTTCTTCCTGTGGTGGTATTCAGAAACAGTCTGAAGCACAGACAGTGCATTATTCAGGTTTAATTTGGGCATGGTTGAACTGCAGGGCGTGACTATCAATTACAGTGGTATTTTAACGTTTATATAAAGAATTATGTGCCAATATATTCTAAAATTTAAAATTTCATGAAGAAACTGGTTGAATAAGTGTTCCATATACTTACCCTGAATTTTTTGGCACCTGCATGTGTGGGAAGTTGGCAAGTGAACATGTGCTTGTCAATACATCATCATTGACCTCCAATTCATGTTGCTGCTCATTGGCAATTTCTTCTGGTTGGTGACATTTTTTTTTTTACTGAGTCCTATGAGAAACTATTAGGGGGCTAGAGACACGATGTATTTGGTCTACTACCCACTGTCCCATGTTTTCCATCCCTATCAATGTAAGTGATCTGTCCTGAGAGTACTGTCATTCATTAAGCAAATGCAGATCCCTGGGACTGCAAGTAAAGGACACTCAGGCTAATTGAGGTGAAATATACGTTTATGGACAGAGACTCCTTTGGAATTTTAGAGAATATTTTGGATTCCCAAATGGTTACCTTTAAGACACTGTGAATAGCATATACATATGTGTTCTTGTATGTGTGTACACAGAGGTAATATAAAATGCATTTCATCCTAGAAAAACTGGGATAATAATAATGATACATGAGAAAACTAAAAGCTAAGTAAATACTTTCAATAATAAATTTCTAATATTTCAAGCACTGTTATTGATTATCTTCGACAGCAACCCTGTATTAGGTAATAGCATCACCATTCTGTAGATGAGGAAACTGAGACACAGCAGGATTGTTATATGTACAAGGATAAATAGGTAGTAATGGAAGAGCAGGAGTTTGAATCTGAATAATCTAACTCCAAAGTTTCAATCACCATTCCAGGCTGTCTCTTAGCCAGCTGAACCTCATAAAATTCAAGACTATAATAAGTGGTCAAATGACCTAAGACAAAACTCTACTTAAATGGTTATTTAATGTTTGATTGACAATGAAAAATAATTTTAATGCATAAAGTCTTGTTGAATGTAACTACAATATTACAGATAATAAAGAGTAAAGTAAATAAAATAAAAAAAAATTATGTTTAAGAAAGAAGATTATGCCAGGATTATGTACGGTGTCTCATGCTTGTAATCCCAGCACTTTGGGAGGCCAAGGTGGGTGAATCACCTGATTAGGAGTTCGAGACCAGCCTGGGCAACATGGTGAAACCCTGTCTCTACTAAAAATACAAAATTAGCTGGGCATTGTGGTAAGCACCTTTAATCTCAGCTACCAGGGAGGCTGAGGCAGGGGAATCTCTTGAACCCAGGAGGTGGAGGGCCGAGGTTGCAGTCAGCCAAGATTGTGCCACTGCACTCCAAACTGGGCAATAGAGTGAGATTCTGTCTCAAAGAAAAAAATATATAATAAAATTCAGCTACAAAAGAAGGAACTAACTGGGTAAAGTTTAACAGAGAAGGAAAATTTCAAGATACTAAAAGCTAATCAGATAAACAATTTTCTGTCTCAAGAACAAATTATACCGGTGCACAGGAAGGACAGAAAGAATAACAAGACACTAAATATGCTACAATCAGAGACCTGAAAGTCAAATGCCAAAGCCACAAAGAGTGGAATTCAAACCAGAGCCCTAAAGAAAAAAATAACATGTTGAGAGAGAGCCAACAGAAAGCAAAATGAAAAAGATGCAACTCTTGTCATAGCACACACATGCACCAACATAATACAAAACAAAATGTAAAACAACTGTAAAAAATTATCTAGCTGTAAAAATTACTTGGCTGTACAGCCTCAATTGTTTACTCCCTGATTTAGAAATTATCATATTTGCAAAAAGTTTAAATTAAAATGTACTTTTACTCAGCAAAACTTTTGGCAACATTAAAAAAAAAAAAACAAAAACAAAAAAACAACAACCTACCGGGCTTGGTGGCTCATGTCTGTAATCCCAGTACTTTGGGAGGCTGAGGTGGTTGGATCACCTGAGGTCAGGAGTTTGAGACCAGCCTGGTCAGCCTGGTGAAATCCCTATCTTTACTAAAAATACAAAAATTAGCTGGGCGTGGTGGGGGTCGCCTATAATCGCAGCTACTTGGGAGGCTGAGGCTGGAGAATAGCTTGAACCTGGGGGCAGAAGTTGCAGTTAGCCGAGATCATGCTATTTCACTCCAGCCTTGGTGAAAGAGTGAAACTCCGATTGCAATTTAGAGATCCTGAATGAACGAATTAATTAACAAACTCGCATTTGTTAAGTTGAAGTTAAGTGATATGCTTAATGAAAACCACAGCTATACTGAAGAGGGCAACTCTGTGTTTAATTCTTTTCATTAAATCAGACAGAACCTAATCAATGAATATGTGTAACATTGCTGTATAGGTCTGATTACATGCTTCCTGGTTTTCCTAAAAATGCTAAACATTTTATTCTGATCTTACACTTTAACAATTGAACAGCAAGATGGGCTGTCTATAATTCAAATTTAATTGTCTTTAAATCCTAATCTCTAAGTAGTCTGTTAAATAGAATGCCATTGATTAAGTGATCTACAGTTAAATCAATGACATAAAATCAATATCAGAATTTAAGGTTTTAACCAGGAGTTATCTAATAAGTCTATATCAAATATAATTCTAAACAAATGCTTTCTGCATACTTTTAAGTTATCTCAAAATCTTGAATTTGAAATCTGTGAACATTTACAGGTTCTAGGCATGAGAATTTTCCTGAGGTATAGGGGAGGGAGAACAGGAACCTGGGTAAATAAGTAAGATGATGCTCCAGGTTTGTTTCTCCTCAGCTAACATTTATCTCTTTGGCATGATGAAGGGCAGATCAACATTGATTGTAAAAACAAACATGATTAGCACTAACACAGCATATGTTAACACTGCTGCAGCCTAATGATGAATGAGCTGTAAGTGATGCCAACACCTGTTCTTGATGATGATGCCTGACACCCAACCCCAGTAGAGTAATGAGCTCTAAGACACAGCGGTGCACATTTTACCTACTACAGTGGTTTGTGGAGGTATTCTGGTAGCATTCTCACTTTCTGTCGCTGTTATCTCTTCTCTGATTACTTCTGTATTCATTCATTCATTCATTTGTTCATTCATAATTTCAGAGTTGGCTTTAAGCTGTAGATATCCATATGTGAGGTCTACATGAGACATATTGGGTTACCCAAGTCCTAAGCAACTGGCAAATATGTTTTCATACCAGAATAATTCTTTCTAAAACACCATTGTTTTTTTGTTTTTTGTTTTAAGATATGAAAAGAAGGCTGCTATTCTTTTTTTTTTTTTTTTTTTTTTTTTTTAAACACCATTGTTAAGTTAGCCTACTCGGCTCTGATGTTGATTGAGATTATCAAGTATCTCAACTCAATCGGCTCTAAGTTTGGCAATGCCCGAAGAGAGTTTGATAATCTCAAAAGACCTGAGCTTGTGTGATGGTATATTTTATATTTAACACATAAAATATTGAACATAAGTATCGATATTATTTTAAAGTGACAAATTACAAACAGTAGAGTTCTGACATTATTTTTCAGTCTTGTTTCAGCAAGGAATAAATGATATTTCTATCTGCCACTTCTATGTCATTTAATGTTCTTTGTTATTTTATATATATTGTTCCAATGTCCCATATGGTGTTTCTATTAATATGACTATACAATGTGAATTACTTCTTCTAGTCTAAATTTTATTTCTGGTTACCCTCTTCCTTATTGCTTTAAAGATTTGTTGATAAAAATTTCTCTTCCGTTCTGAATATAATTCCTTTACCTGTATTTAGATCATTCCTGCCTGGAAGGACTTGTGTACATGTTATTTCTTCCCATTTTTAAGCTTTTACTCTTACTTTACAACTGACACTTTTGCTCTATTTCCAAAATTGTTCAGAGTCTTCCATTCTTAAAGAACATTGTGTTTCTAATTCTTGCTCTTACTTTTAGATGTTCTTCTCATTGGCAATTTCTCAAACAAATGGCTAAATTCATTGCTCTCGTGTCCTCACATTTTTTTTTCTTTTTAACTCATTGATAATATTAAAGGAATGTCAGTATTTCAGATTATTAAAAATTTACTCTTCCAAAATTTGTGACCATGGGATTTTACTATATATCCTTATAATTTTTCTTAATATATATCTTAATGATCAAATAATTTCCAAAAGACAATATTTGTTTTATTTTTCAATAATTGTTTTATTTTTATTTTTTTAAAGATCTATGAAGTAGATGATCAAAGTGTAGGTTCTGGAGTAGATTCTGTAAGATCAATATCTTATATTGCCATATACTAGCTGAATGATCATGGGGAAGTTTCTTAACCCTTCTGTTGTAGATTGTCTCATTTGTAAAATGGCAAATAATAGGCCAGACACGGGTGGCTCATACCTGTAATCCCAGCATTTTGGGAGGCTGAGATGGGCAGATCACATGAGGTCAGAAATTTGAGACCAGTGTGGGCAATATGGTGAATTCCTGTTTCTACTAAAAAAACTGCAAAAAATACCCAGGCTTGGTGGCAGGCACCTGTAATCCCAGCTACTTGGGAAACTGAGACAGGAGGATCACTTGAACCTGTGGGGCAGAGGTTGCACTGAACAGAGATCGTGCCACTGCACTCCAGCCTGGGTAACAGAGCAAGACCACATCTTTTAAAAAAAAAAAAAAAAAAGTAAATAACAACGTATAGTTCATAGAGACGTTATGAGGAAAAATAATATATATAAAGAGTGTTATACAGAGAATAATACACAGTACATGTCCTATGTGTTTTAACTAATGTTGTTATTTAGCTCTTGTTATTATTTAACTAATGTTGTTATTTAGCTCTTGTTATTATTGCCTCTGTAATCCTTGAAAGTAGCACTATGCCTGATATATATTAATTTTCGACCAATATTTTATGGAGGAATGACTGAAATGAATTAATGAATCTTGCATTTAATGCAACTGATTATTATACATTTTTAGAACATTTATCTCTTTTGACTTCCACACTAATAATATATTACTGGTTAAAACATAATCTTTGCAAAACAAAATTTCATTTCTAACTCTTCTATGTTAGTCAGTAGAAAAACTACTCTTTAAGTCACATCCAGGGAAAGGGGAAGATGTTTAAAAATGGCTGGAGATAAAGTTACAACGACAATGGCCTCCTCTTTCCTTTTTATAACATTGAAAAGCATTCTTCCCATGGCAGTGAAAGTAGTCATTTAAAAATATAAGTCAAAGCAGACTTCTCACTTTGCTTAAACCTTCCTGTAGCTTCCTATTGTAGTAAGAAGATAATCCAAATTCCATCCATCCTACTCAATCAGGCCCTACTTACGCTGGCACTGCCTGTTACTCTGGACCTATTTGAAACCATATGTTTTAGCTGGCATGCTACACAAAATCACAGTGGCCTCTGGGATTTGAAGAAGCCAAACTTCATTTCTGCCCTTGACACCTGCTATTCTTGCCTGTAATGCTTTTCCCTTGGATTTGGACTTGGTTGACATCGTCTTGTCATTCAGCTTCTGTTGAAATGTACTTTCCTCAAAGTCCTTCTTGATCTGCTACCTCCCCATTCTATTATACATTGTTCCTGCTTGATTTTCTTTATGTCACTGACATCATTTCAATGTGTTTATTTGCTTCTTCTTATCTGTCTTTCCCACTAGAATGCAAGTTCCATTAGGACAGAAGCCCTGAGTGTCTGATTTGTTACTTTGGCCCACTGCCTGTTACATTATGTATTATTATTATCTGTTAATTAATAAGTTAGGCTACAGGCAACACCCATATCACAAAGAGTCTTCTTTGTCATGTTGTAGAAATGGAATTGTATTCCAAAAGTAACAGAAGCCATCAGAGATGGAAAGTTGAGGCTGGGCATGGTGGCTCATGCCTGTAATCCCAGCACTTTGGGAGCCCAAGGCAGGCAAATCACGAGGTCAGGAGTTTGAGACCAGTCTGACCAACATGGTGAAACCCTGTCTCTACTAAAAAGTACAAAAATTAGCTGGGCGTGATGATGCATACCTGTAATCTCGGCTACTCAGGAGGCTGAGGCAGGAGAATCGCTTGAAACCAGGAGGCTGAGGTTGCAGAGAGCCAAGATCACGCCACTGCACTCCAGCCCGGACGAAAGTGCTAGACTCCATCTAAAAAAAAAAAAAAAAAAGAAAAAAAGGAAATTGAAGATTGGCTTATGTATTTATGAAAAACTTTGCAGGGGAAGAAGTGAGTTGAAGGTTGAAGAACAGAAGAAGGGAGAGGTACATTCTAGGGGGAGGTCTTGGAATGACAGGATGGTCAAAGATACCATAAGTGGTGATGTGTGTTCTGGACATGATAAATGAGTAGCTGAATTGGTTTATTGCATTAAGTTTCCTTAAGCTAGTAGTGGTAGAAAGATTGAAATGGCAGAAAAGAGTCACAGTGTAGGCTATTCTTTCTAGGCAAAGTAATTTGGAATTATCCTCCAACAAGCATTTGTCTTTTGAAAAGTTCTACAACTGAAGATCGACATAATGAAAATCATAAGAAAAATTATCTATGGATGAACTAAAGTCCTAGTGTTTCTTTAGAGCCCAGCTTAAGAACCCTACCCTTCATATAGCCCTCCCTGATAAGAGTGAGCCAAGCATATTCCTATAGGCAGCCTAGTTCAACTCTTTGATTTTATATGAACTCAGATTCAAGGACTTGATGGCATCCCCAAGATTGCAGATGATTAATCTAGGATTAAGAGCTGTAACGTATATGTTCAGAGTATAATATTTTTAAACAGAATACCCCAGATGTGTCAGCATTCAAATTAAAACACACACCACACACATACACACAAACTCTCATATCTCATTGAAAATTTCTCACTAAAAAAACATACAGCAAGTTTCCAAACTGCTTCACTGGTGATTTTGAATCGTACCAAGAACTAGGTGTTATCTCAGTAAAAAAACCCAATGAGCATCTTATTCATAATGGAGATACAGTGGTACTAGCTACGATCCAGCCATGTCTGTCAAACTAAAGTGTCTTTTCCCTTTAAATACCTTTGTAAGGAATAATAAATAGTTCTCCCAATAACAAATATTGGCCATGGAAAGTTTTAGGGACCACCCACACTATGTAAATAAATATTGCAAAACTAGCATCAGTGTTTGTTTTTGTAATTTTAAAATTTTATTGGAACATCTGTGGAATATAAAGTAACAAAAGACTCAAAACATTTTCCATTTTAATTAAAGGAGAAAAAAGGATACACAAAAACTTCATTCACAAGCAAAGGGGATGTGTATATAATTATGATATGTAAAGGAATTTCTTGACAATATCTACTTGTTCTCTAAAAATCAGTGTCTAGTATAAATTTATACCATCTACAATATTTATACTTTTTCTAAGTTCAAATTCTTACATAAAAAAGATAAATGGATTGAAGATGTACCCAAATCCCTTAAGCTTCAAAACTAATGAGAAATATGAATTATTTGAAATCCTTTTTTTTCTAGTGGTATTTGTATAAAAGATTTTTAAAAACTTAACATTTTGTTTTCCTGGTTTATACTTTTATATCAATTTGTTATTTGGTCTTTCATTTTGATTATTTTTAAAGGACATATACTTATGAATTCAAATTTAATTGGGGCTTCAGAATGTCTTTGCTATATTAACACAGTAGTTGTAGATGTGACAATCAGTATGCAAAGGCTGAAGCTCTTTTGAAAAGGTTTAAAATTCTTCTACAAAATATTGCTTTGGAGGAAAAAAAGATTGTGCAAGCTTTAATAGCATGAAGATAATATCTTTTCTTTCTAATATTTAGTACAGGTCTTCCTTTCTTCAATTCCCATATGTAGGTAAGTAGAAAAACAAACAATAGAACCAAGCACATGTTTTAAATTTTCTAAGTGTATTAGATCTTTCATCTTATTTGGTCTTTACACAAGGAATACTGCAGAACCCTGTCTGCAAGAACCTGAAAATTCTTCCATGTGACATGGTGACCTCTCAGTAAAAGCACACCTAGAAGGCCCTGAATAACTTTTGCTTTTGTCTATTTTTATTTGTGATTTCTAAGTAACATGTAATTTAAGCAAAGGGGCTATTCAAGTTAAATGAGAAAAACACTTGAAAAGCCCTAGTGTAGAAGGAGAAGAACTAGAGTAGTATCTTTGTTGCATTTGGGATCTGGTCTGGCCAGCCTTTCCACTGAAGGTTGTGCAATCTTGGGCACATCTCAGAACCTCTAGAAGCCTGTGTTTTTCCCTCTAACTTTGCTCTCTCAGAGAGCTGCTCGGAATGGTAAATGGCTATGACATCAGATTGAGCTAAGGCAGTCTACTAGGTGGGTCTTTGTAAATCTTGACACTTCTAACCATTTCATCAGACTCCAATTTTGTAAGGCAGATGACTGTATAGAAAATGAAGGTAGGGATTGTATCTTCCTTTTTCTAGGATATGTCTAACAGAGTAGATACTTAGACACTTCTTAAGGGAACTCACAAGTGAACAAATGCAATAGCAGTAAAAATGGAAAGTTAACAGATATAAAATCCTGGGCTTAAAATGTCAGTGAGGGTTGAATATCCTACTGTGGCTTGAAGGTACTTTACTGCTATCTCACATGCCCATATTCCAGCAGCCAAGAGGCTAAGAGATTTCCACCTTCTGAGTTTTGGCAGTGGCAAGAAAGATCTGCTGGGGAAAATGATAGTCAAGAAGAACCTCCTTCAGGAGCTATTGTGGTGGAGCTATTCATCTGCCTATTAAATATCTGTGGGAAAAGAGCAACTACTTTGGTCAATCAGGACAATGGTACAAAGTTCTCCTCTGTCTGAAAAATATTTTGTGTTTTTCTGTGTTTGTGAAGGGAGCTTTCCACCTAACGGATAATACTCACTGCCAAATATAGTTTAAAATATACCAATTCACAGGACACCTGACAATTTCACAATTGACAAGACAATTCACAAGACAGAGATTCATCTGTCTTTTGTGGCCCAGGTGAGTGCGTCAAAATTACATGAGCACACAAAGCTGCTTCTGTGATAGTGATTTGCTTCCTGGCCCTTCCCTGGAAGTAGAATCTCATGCAACCTCCTGGAATTGGTTCTCTGTTCTCCATTTGTTCAGCTTCACTTGTAACTGAGACAGTGAACATCATCCATAAACTTCAATATTTATGACTGACTAGTCCCCCCAACTTGCTTGTCAGTTGCATTGATTTTAGACTCCAGGCAACCAAACCAGTCATATCTTAAGCCACATCTTAAGCCCTTACTGTGATAATATAACATCAGATGAAACTGAGGTCTGAGGACTTGTGGTTTATCATCTCTAAGATAGACATGAGGCCTGAACCTATAGAAGATGTTACATTTACTTTCTTGCAAGTTTCATTGGCAATGGCACATAGTACACTAGGTATTTCTAAATTATACCCAGCTTAGGTTGTATGTACTGCTGCTCAATGCTACAGTCTAAAATAAATTTCTGTTTTCTTTTTCCAACTACATTTAACTGTTTGGAAGGTAAACTCATTATTCACAGGCCATTCCAAATGCTTTTGGAAGAACAAAATTATTCTCCCAAATAACAGCATATATCCATAGTACCAGCTTTAACAACCATTTATGGCTGGCATCATCATTATTCACCTTTTATGCATGAGGCAGGGGAGACTCGGGAAGTTTAGAAATCTGTACTACATTTTTCTGATACCCAGTATTTGCTATGGAAAGTTATTAGGGGCCACGCACACCATGTGACCAAATATTGCGAAACAAGTAAAGTTTATATTCACAATTTATATTTTTTATTGGAATACCTGTGGAAAATACAGTCACAAAAGATTAAAAATAGAACCTAGCAGAGCAAAAACCAGACCCTGTTTCTCACCTCTTGAGAGCATTCCAGAGTGTCCAAAGAATGTCCCTGTCTTCTCACTGACCGTGAATAACCTTTCCCTGATAACTGACCAGCTCGCCCTCATTTTCAAAAAGCTTAACTCTGTCAGCCAAGGGAAAAAGATCTTTCAGTATAATTTTCTACACTGACCACCTGTCTTTTTCCATATTTAGACATAATTTGTGCTGCTAAATAAGGTTGCCCCCTAGCCATACAGACTAAACTCTGAATTTCAAACAGATACTTTGTTTATAACTGCCTTAAGCCATTAGTTCTCAGGATGAGAAAACTGGTTATTTGAAGCACAAAAAAATTTGGTAAGCAGACCAGAGAGAATGTTTCCTCTTTATTTCACACCCATGGGCGAAACCTCAGGATGCTGCCATTTGGATGACACTACCATCCTGTCAAAGCATTCACCAGATGTGCTTTCGGGGCTCCCCCAGATGAAGACAGGCACTCCACCACTTTAACCACGGCCCGCAGATGGTGGCCTGCCAGCACCACATCTGAGCTCCCAGGATTTAAAGGACTCAACTACGTTCCATTCTTGCCCTTTTGTGGGTTTCCTCCTTCACCACCTCTGAGAAAGCCACAGTGTCCAGAAGAAGGAAGCAGTCCAGCATCAACAGTCAGAACCCTCTGCAGCCTCTCACCATCTCCCCTGCAGCCTTGCACCATCTCCCCTCCACTCTACCCCTCAATCTGTGGATCAGGAAGACAGAATGAAAGAAAAAAAAATCTTCCACTAGGCCAAACCCTCTCTCTGCTTTTGGCTTTCTACATGCTGTTAAATTTTTTCAGAAAATGTTCTCTCATCCTATTCCCCCTCTTTTTACCCTGTGTTAGTACTTATTTAAGTGTCTTTTCAGGTGGGGATCCAACATACACACTTCCATATTTGAGTGTATATTATATGTACGTGTACACACATAAACCCACAGATATGTATACATATATAAATGTGTATGTATATGTACACATACACAAATATGTATACAAATACATGCATGTGTATATACATACACATATATAATACGCACTCAAATATAAAAGTATGCAGTCATTGATTTTGTGAGGATAACAGCTATTTATAGACACCAATTCTGAGGGCTGACTTCTGATTAATGTCATTTTTTGTCCAATGACAAAATTATAACAGCCTTCCCGTTTAGTTCAGTGTCATTCCAGAATGTCTATTGTGAGAATCATACTATTTTGACTTCACTCTGGTAATATGAAAATTTAACAGTAACTCTACTATATTGATTGTGTTACTTTATTTTTTTTTTAACACCTCAGCGCTAGAACTGGAAGGTTTAAATAGCTAAGAGACAATAGAGAGAGGATGTGATAACCATTTCCAGGTTCATGACTATTTAATCCCCTATTAGGGAGACTGTGTAACATGAACAGGGAACCAGGAAGTATGCCTACAAACAATAAGGTACATTAGTTAGACGTAAAGTCTGGGGTTTCTACCTATTAGGAAGAGGTAAGGAAATAAAAGGCCCTTAATGTGTTTATTCTACATAATTCAAATGTAGTCTAAAATAGTTGCAATTAGTGTGAAAACAAAGAATATTATCCTTAAAAATTCTGAAGGAGAAACAGAATAAATGCGTAAGTCTTTTCTAAGCAAAAAATTGGAAAAATTTGAATACCGTACTTTGATTAGGCTTGAGAAATGCTAAGATGATTAAAATCCTGTTCTCACCCTGAGAGAGTGCACATACTGGTTTTGGGGAAAAAAAAAGTAATGAGTAATTACAATCCAGACATATGACCCAAATTCTTGAAAATATTGAACAAGAGCCATTAACTCTCTTGGGAAGGTTATAGGATATTTTCCAGAAAAGAGTTATATTTAACCTTCCTGAAAGTATATGTGTCAACAGAGGAGGAGTGAGGGCAGCTCCCTGCAGAAGACATTCCTTCCTCTATAGACTACAGCATTAGAAGCATCTCCTGAAAAGACACTTTCCTTATATGTGCCACTCAGAGTAGCAATTTTTGCTCCATCCTTCAACTCCTGATTGCTACTAATTTCAAATACTTTTCCTGGAATTTTGTGGTTCTCTCAGTGATTACTTCCATATTGTTTTCTCTTTTCTGACACATTTCTTCTTTGTGTAGCAACTACTAGTACAAGTAATAGCTTACTTTATAGCAATTTATTTTCAAAACCCCGTCAGAGACTTTAATAGTTATGTATCTGTCTTCTATCTTTGTATTCATGGCTTCTAGTCATTTTCAAGATAATTGCATTGATCAAGTTATTAAGCTATGTGTATTAAGCTATGTACAAGAGAACATGTACTTTAACCCCAATCCAAGTTATAAAAACTGCTTTGGGTAGTATTGTGTGATGCAGACCATAAAGGCACGCTTTTGTTGCGGTATTGTTGAACCAGACATTCTGGTAAACATATATCTCTCTCCAGGGATAACAGTGGTTCTACCAGCATCTATAACAGGAATTCCTTCAATATGATATTTATAAAACATTTAGCCAGGAGCTACTAAGAAACAAAGCAAAAGAAGCATTATTTTCCTTTTCTGTGTATCAGGTTGGTGCAAAAGTAATTGTGGTTTGTTTCACTGACTTGTTTCTGTGTCCCCAGTAGGTCCTCTTGCTATGCCCAATGCCAGTTCTTGTCCCTTGGTGATATCCAGCTCAACAAGGAGCAGGCACAATTATACATGTTTTACATGTGAGAACATAGTACAAAACCCAGATGATACCTAGTGAATTATACTATGTGTATTGTACAAAGTAATGAGATGAGAACCTTGATGAATTAAAAATACTATTTTAAACAAAGCTTTAAACTTACATCTGATATTTTATTCTATCATTATTAAACAGTCCTGCTTTTGGAGAAGTGACTGTTGATTGATTAAGTATTTCAATTACCTTCTAGTTTCTAAGCGGAAGTCTGTATCAGTTCAGGGGACACGTCTACCCTTTGTGGTTAGGCTTTTCTACTTCACAACAGTGCTCGTTAATATATTAAGGACCCTTCTCTTTAAAAAGAACAATTATGACAAGATGGGGCATTTAAAATAGAGTGCACTGTGGTGTTTCATGCCTGATGACTGCCTTGTTTTTGACAAGAGATATTAAAAGAAATAAATGCCAGGTGGTCTCATGAGGTTATGGTGATTTAAGCCTTTGAACCTTGGGCATCCAGTATAACAAGAAGGCTGGTTGCTTTGATGTTGCAACATGAGAAAATCTGTTTTTATTGTTTGCAAATGCTAGAATTCTTTCATATTGACATGATCCCTTTGTATATATACCACAAGTTAAAATTTAATATGTTTTGAGGATGATACCACTGAACAATATGGACATGACAAAAATTTGAAAGGTTCTTTTCGTATTTTTCTCCCTAAATCGAGACCTTGGCTACATCAATTTAAATTGATTTAAATTGGTTGGTTGTGGGAGAGTTATTAATAACAATGTGTACTCATACTTTGCTCATAAAGTGCCTTTTAAGATAAATTTATAAGATATATTTACCAAATATATTTGTTTTTAGGAATAGTGTTTCACCAAAGATTTTAATTTCAGTTATTGGAAATATATTTATATGGGATATAGATGATATTTTTATCGATCTTTGTTAAGAATAAACCTATAAAATGGCTCTTAAATGATTAAAATATATATCGTAAATTGGTAACTGGTGATAGTGCAAAGTAAAAACAAATTGTAGATAATTTTTGAAGGTTAGTCTATGTGAATAAGTACATAGCTGCTAGAACTTTATACAAATAATGCAAATTCAATTTTTTAAGAACTTCTTTTCTATTAGAAGACATATCAAGTGGCATATAATTTGTTTCTTAAAAAACTGTTCCCTCCCAAACAAAAGATGGGTAAAGCATATAGCAAAGAAAACTCTCACCTGTGTTCTAACCAATATTTGATACATAGTTAAAAGTTGATTTTATTGAATTTTAAAATGTGAGATTACGAGTGCTACATTTCTGATTGGGAGAAAAACAGGACTTTGTATTATCAAAATAAGTTTCTCTGAAATGTATTTTACCTAGATTTAGAACAGGTATTTATAGGGCATGTCGATTTCGTATTCTGTCTGGAATATGAATGTATGATCTAAAATTTGACATCACCCTTTTTAACTTAATCTCCTTCCCCAGGATTCTCTTGCTTCTGTTTATGACAGAGGTAGTTTCCAAGTGATTGTCTATCCTGAAAGATTTCTATGAAATTATTCTGGATTTTTTTTCATTTACTTGTATGTAGTATGTTTCTCAGAAAGGCTTTTTAGATACACTAACATTTTTGATGTTTGATTTTTTATACTGAAAGTTGGTTGAAATAAGATCTACTAAACATATATAATCAATTAAAATACATACCATGTTCACAGATGGAAAGATAATACATTAATCTATTAATGCAATCTCACTAATTATCCAAATGTGATGTTTTAATGAAACTTCATAAACTGGTAAAATTTTTAAAATATATGCATACA
This sequence comes from Cacajao melanocephalus, assembly GCA_963573385.1. Lineage (NCBI taxonomy): Eukaryota > Metazoa > Chordata > Mammalia > Primates > Pitheciidae > Cacajao > Cacajao melanocephalus. Next base: position 56,922 of record CAUYLG010036966.1, read on the forward strand.
AATATACATATATAATGTAAGTATATGGATATTCATATAAAATATATGTATGTGTATATAATTTCATTGTGTTAAATGAAATTATATATAGATACTACATTTTTAAAAGTGGCTCAAAACTTAATATAGCTCCGTTCATTCTATTAGCCTTTAAAATTGCATTCCTTAATTAAAAAGAGAGCATTTTAAACATGCCAATAAAAATGTTGACCATCTTAAAATCTTTAAATGCCTAAATGCTTGGCATTTATTGCTTGAAAAACTAACATTTCAAGATGGTTTACATATTTTAAATAGTCACAATTCTTCTCAAATCAGTCATGACTTAACTGTGGCTTTCATATTAGTTTCTGTTTTATGCTTTGGTATGCAGTTTTTGCTACTGATAAATATCCTTCCCATTTTAGTCTGATTTCTCTCTTTGACTTTCAGACTACTGTGGCCCTGAACAATATTTAGATTACTCTCCAAAACTTCTGGCTAAGGAGATAATTTTGAAACTAAGCTTAATTCCTTCAGGTTTTGAATTTAATTAGCAGAGCACTGTTTTTGCATGAAAGGCAGGTGTTTTATGACTTTCATGGTGCTATTCCAAATATATTAAATATCACTATTTCAAGAAATTGTATGTTGTTGCTACTTGAGGACTTCACAAATTGTCTTTCAGGAAAAAGTAGCATGTCTCTGGTAATGGTTTCATTTCACTTATTGGAAACTGCATCATATTTTATGTATTTTAATCACTGCAAGGATTGTTACTCCCGGCAAAAAATCAGAGTGCTCTTAGGATTCTAATATAATCACGTGTTTAAACTGAGCTACAGACTTCCCAAGTGTGACTCATCGGCTTTTTGGAAGTCCAAGCCTAAGCATGGAAGCTACTCAAGAGATGATGAAGAAAAAAATTACGAATGAACAAATTCTATGATCATACAGAAATTTAGCTAACATACATTATAGACTTACATATAACAAATTTAAAAATAACCCAAATGTTTGACAATAAAGTTTCTTTAAGTAAATTTCATATTGTGCAATTATTAATGATGCTGATATCATTTTCCTAATTTTGACGTTTCATATATAAAAAATTTTGAATGTCTTTGAACATTGCTTCCAAGATAGTGCATTTGGTTTCATAGTTGTGTGTGTCCTTTGTTTGTAAAATACAACTTTTCCTTCAACTTTTCAATTAGAAATTCCATGATACCCTAAATGTCATATTATTGCAGAGTAAGTGCTGGATGTGCTAATCTCTTTTGCTTTTTACCTTAGTGTCATTCTATAGAGCTCATTGACTTGAAGGTGACAGAGACCTACTTCTATATCTATAGATACTAGATTTGATACCATACGTGAGTCAATCAACCAATCAATCAACACATATGTAATCAGGGTTGGCTGTGCATTTACTCCTGAGTTAGATGCTATAGGACCACTGTTGTACATAATCTTGCCGTCCAGAAACTTACAACCAAGTTGAAAACACAAAAGCCATGAAATAAAATAATAGCAAATGAATATAAAATCTGAATAAAGAATGTAATAACTAGATGACCAATTTGAGTGTGCTCCTTGGTACTTACAAAGAAAAAAAATTGAAAAAAAGATGAGCCTGTGTTTTAAAATTTAGAGAGGTATACATATAACATAGACTGCAAATATTTCTTTCAATATCCATTTTGTTTTACTATTCTTTTTTAAGGTGTTTTATTTTAGTTGTTTTTATATGTTACATGAATATCCACTCATCATAATGCATATTTTATAACATTGATTGTCCAATATTAATTTTATTGGTTATTCATTTTATTGATTGCCCAACACTGACATCTGCCTGTATCAGCATTTAATAATTTCTATTGAGCTTTTAAAGGGTTTGGGGTATGTAATTATTTAACAAAGTGCACCAACTAGCAGAATTATCTGTATACATAAAAGAGATTTTTTATGATGATGGTGATTTAGTCATTCAATGATTATTTATTGAGCATCTGTTTGAGCCATTGACTCTCCTAGGTGCTGGTGATGTAGAACTGAAAGAAAAAGACAAAACTCCTTATCTTTGCGGAGACTACATTTTAGTTAGGTATTAGGTAACAAATAAGTAGGTAAAGTATACAATATGTTGATAATGATTAATAATTAAGAGATGCTGGGTACAGTGGCTCATACCTCTAATCCCAGCAGTTTGGGAGGCTGAGGTGGTGGATTGCTTAGACCAAGGAATTTGAGACCTGGGCAATATGGTGAAACCCTGTCTGTACCAACAAAAAAATACAAAAATTAACCAGGAATGGTGTCATGCACTTCTAGTCCCAGCTACTTGGGTGGCTGAGGTGGGAGGTTCCATTTGAGCCCAGAAGGTTAATAACAATTGCAGGTAGGGTAGTTGTTGAGAACTTCCCTGAAGAGAGAATTCTTGAGTAAAAAGTTGGAAGATATGAGGCTAATATAGTCTATATCTGGGGGAAGAACCTTCCAGGCAGGAAAACTGAAGGCTGTTTCCTCCACTGCAGGTGGCTGCCATATAAGGCTAGCACTTCCTTTTCAAGGTAGGGAGTATCGAGTAAGATGCAAACACTTATTGCTTAGAGAAGAAAGAAGGACTAATTTTGCTTTAGCAAACCTGTTATTTTTGTATTCTAAATAATATATCTAAGCATTCCAATATTTTCAAATCAAGTATTATATTATTCTGATCATCAATCTTTACTGAAAACTTTGTGTACATACTGTGACAAACAATCTTTCTTCCTCATGAGTTTGCTGAATATTGTGGAGAGTGAGCAGATTTATAAAAATCGTGAGAAAAAATAATAGCAACTTAGAGATAGTTGGACTGAAGTTAGATACATTCTTACTAGTAGTAAGAGCAATAAAATCCAGCATTTGCCCCAAGATTCACATATTTCTAAAACATGTCACTTCTAGACAAGAGGTGACTACCCCAATTAAGTAATTTATTTGTATGGGAGGACCTAATTCTAGAACTCTATAAGAAAAAAAAAAAGGTGCTTTTGGTTGCTGATAAATCCCCCAAACAAAAAGTTATGTTAAAACATACATTATTCTTTCTTTTGAAGAGTATATGATGTCTTCCCCATGACTGGGAATTCTGATCATCCACTTGAGAAAGGATAATCTCACTGTTTGTCAGTTGAGAGATGACTGTAAACTGAAAATTATTATGTAAGTAGCCTGATGAAAGTACCAAGAAAACTTTATAAACACCTCCATGATGAAGAAATATAAATATGATGGTAGATATGATAAATAGCTTTAATCTCAATCCCTACTACAATCACAAAATTTACCTTCTCAGAGAAACAATCTGATGACTTTGTATTGACATTTTCAAATTAGGTTTGACATATTAATGTTTTTGTTTGAGTATCATTATTTCTGCTGCCCCAGATTCTAGTGTTAGACATTTATATGCTTCTCACTTCTCAAGCCAGAGAACCATAACATGATTGGCATAGATATCTATCCTGTTTTTTTAGCTCCTAATATCTGAAATTGTGAACCAATTCCAAAGTGTTGACATTATATAGTCATTTTTCATGGATGTACATGTTATGGCTGGCATTTAGCTCCCAGTATCTGAAATTGTGAACCAATTCCAAAGTGTTGACATTATATAGTCATTTTTCATGGATGTACATGTTGTGGCTGGCATTATAAGACAAAGAAACCTGTAAAATATATAAATATCTTCAAACTGCTGCTCCATTTCTTATGCCTTTTTTGAAACTTATCTAGTGATTTGCTTTTCCTATTGCAGTGTTTCATTATCATCTAACTGATTATTTCAAGTGATTTAATTATATAAGATGAATAAAATTCAGGCTTCTAGTTGACTAACTAGCTTTTGTTCCCTGAAGAAATTGGCAGAAAATGATGTGTATGTTCATGATTTTCTTCCTTTCACCAATTTCTACTTTTACAGACATTTTCTCAAGTAGAGAAAATTTTCCCACAGACAGCATTAATTGGAAATGCTGTAATGATAATAACAAGTATGCAAAAATCTAGTTGTTTAGGAGTAATTTTCTCTTTCTTTATGAACATTTGGATAAGCTGTTCCATCAAATGTCTGATATATTTAAAATGAGGCCAAGCAGAGATGCATTTGGTTCACAGTCTTCCAAAGTATGTGTTCTAGAACACTTTTTTTTTTGAAAGAAAAAGAGAAGAAAGTGAGAGTGAAAGAAAGAAAAAAAAGAATGTAAGAGAGAAAGAAAGAGGAAGAGAAAGAGGGAGAGAGAACGGGATTCTTGTTTTATTGCCCAGGCTAGCATGCAGTCTAAAAATGGGTATTAAAAACCTCTTTTATGCCAATAATTGTGCTTAACAATGGAGACAGGAAAGAATAAGGGATGAAAATAACAAATAAGCAGCCAACCAATATTTTATTTAAACCTGTGAAATGCTATGCAATTGCTGAGGAGTGATTTACTTCCAATTATGTGGTCACTTTTAAAATAGGTGTAATGTGATACTGAGAAAAATGTGTGTTTTGTGGATTTGGGGTGGAGAGTTCTGTAAGTATTTGTTTACTTGTTCCAGGTCTGAGTTCAAGTCCTGGATATCCTTGTTAATTTTCTATCACGTTGATCTATCGAATATTGACAGTGTAATGTTAAAGTCTCCCACTATTATTGTGTGGGAGTCTAAGTCTCTTTGTAAGTCATTTCCTTTCTTTAGTAGTCCCCATTGTCTACTGTTGCCATCTATATGTCCGTGAGTACCCAGTGTTTAGCTCCCACTTAGGAGAACCTGCGTTTTCTGTTCCTGTGTTAATTCTCATAGGATAATGGCCTCCAGCTATATCCATATTGCTGCAAAGGACATGATTTTGTTCTTTTTTATGGCTGTGTAGTATTCCATTGTGTATGTGTACCACATTTTCTTTATCCGTTCCACCATTATTGGACACCTAGGTTGATTCCATGTCTTTGATACTGTGAATAGTGTCACAGTGAACATGCAAGTATATGTGTCTTTTTGGTAGAATGATTTGTTTTCTTTGGATATATCCCCAGTAATGGAATTGCTGGATCAAATGGTAGTTCTGATTTACGTTCTTGGAGAAATCGCCAAACTGCTTTCTACAGTGGCTGAGCTACTTTACATTCCTCCCAAGTGTAGAAGCATTTCCTTTTCTCCATAGCCTTGCCAGCATCTGTTGTTTTCTGACTTTTTAAGTGATAGTTATTCTCACTTGTGTGAGATGGTATTTCATTGTGGTTTTGATTTGCATTCCCTGATGATTAGTGATGTGGAGCATTTTTTCATATGTTTGTTGGATGCTTGTATGTTGAATTTTGAGAGGTCTCTGGTCATACCTTTTGCCCATTTTAAAAATCAGATTATTTGTTTTTTGCTTTTTCAGTTGTTTAAGTTCTTGATATGTTGGGATCCTACAGGCAGACCCCCATCTAATGATGGATGAATAAATTCACTCAGACACAGAATACGGTGAAAGAATGGTCTAGGGTGTCTGGGCCATTCACTGGAAAAAGTTAATGACCACCAGCCCTGCGCTGGCCTTCCAGGCCTTTATTCAGCACATATTAAATAACAAAGGCTTTGAGTCAATACCACTAGAGGGTTAAGATTAAAGGCTAGGTTCCCAGGCCTAAAGTAGACACAATTGTGGCTAATAAACTTCTGCCGTCAACCTCTCCATTCCCCCCCAAGTAGGAGGCAGTCAAGTGCAGATGGGCAAAGGTTGGTCTTAGGACAACAAGCCATTTAAATAAACTCCTTTGCATTCCCCTGTTAACTGCCCTGTGCTTCAAGCCTCAAGATCAAAGAACCAACCCGTTCTTGCCTGAAGTTATGTAAAACCACCTGGCCTTCCAAGGGGGTTTTGTGATTGTTTCCTGTAACTATCTCTAGTAGTTTTCCCTTAATATTTTTGCCACCACCCTGACTGAACTACTACAACTGATAGATTCTGGTTATTAGACCTTTGTTGGATGCATAGTTTGCAATATTTTCTTCCATTCTGTAGGTTGTTTACTTTGTTGATAGTTTCTTTTGCTGTGCAGAAGCTCTTTAGTTTAATTAGGTACCACTTGTCAATTTTTGTTTCTGTTGCAATTGCTTTTGAGGAGTTAATCATAAATTATTTACCAAGGCCAATATCTAGAATGGTGTTTCCTAGGGTTTCTTCTAGGATTCTTATAGTCTGAGGTTTTACATTTAAGTCTTTAATTCATATCGAGTTAATTTTTGTTTTTGGAAGATAGGGGTCTAGTTTCATTCTTCTGCATATGGCTGACCAGCTTTCCCAGGACAATATATTGAATAGGAAGTTCTTTCCTCATTGCTTATTTTTGTCAACTTTGTCAAAGATTAGATGGCTGTAGATGTGCAGCTTTATTTGAGTTTTCTATTCTGTTTCACTAGTTCATGTGTCTGTTTTTATACCAGTATCATGCTGTTTGGTTATTGTAGCCTTATAGTATAGTTTGAAGTTGGATAATGTGAAGCCTTCGACTTTGTTCTTTTTGCCTAGGATTGCTTTAGCTATTCAGGTTCTTTTTTGGTTCCATATGAAGTTTAGAATAGTTTTTTCCTAATTTGATGAAAAATAACAAGTAGTTTGATAGGGATAGCATTGAATCTGTAGATTACCTTGGGCAGTATGGCCATTTTAATGATATTGATTCTTTTGGTCCATGAGCATGGAATGTGTTCCATTTGTTGTGTCATGTGTGATTTCCTTTAGCTATGTTTTGTAGTTCTCCTTATAAAGATCTGTCACCTCCTTGGTTGCATTAATTCCTAGGTTTTTTTTATGTGTGTTTTTTGTGACTATTGTAAATGAGTTTTTGTTCTTGATTTGGCTCTCATCTCAAACGTTATTGGGTGTATAGAAATGCTACTGATTTTAGTACCTTGATTTGTATTCTGAAACTTTACTGAAGCCCAAACTTATTAAAACAATGTCTGTACAGAATGAGAGTTAGAAACAAAGAGCCAGACAAAGTGAAGTTTGATTACCAGTTGTACTTCTTGAATCTTTGTGCCTGTAGACAAATTGGTCATTTCGATTAGCTTCCATATCTACTAAATGAGTATAATCATGGGACCTGACTCATGGCATTCTTTAAAAAGATTAAATAACAATCCTAAATTTCTAATACTAAAAGAGTATTCAAATTCATAGCAGAGAGAAAAGCCATGTAATACCAAATTACACTTAGCACAGGGCCTTGCATATTGAAATTCTCAATACATAATTTTTGTTCTTTCATTTGTAATTATCAGTACTAATTTACAGAAACATATCCTAGTATATACTGTATATGTAAATATACACATATATAGAATAGAGTACACACATATACATATATGCTCAGGCCTGCCATTTAGGACATCCTATTTATAATCTAACTACTCAGGAAACGTAATTAGTTACGAGAAGTTTGCTTTGTGAAAATGCTATCAAAGAAAAAGAGTGAGATGATCCTGGAGGACATTTCATCCAGGTTGTAGTAGAAAATTAGGCCTTCCACATTAGTACGTACTTTTCTAGCATCCACGTTACTCATCTTTGCTAATTATATCAGTGAGTCTCTGTCTTCCCCTCACCGTCTGCCTTTTTCTTCTTATTTCATACATAACATTCATATATACATTCTTCTTTCATGCATATACCATATGAACTCTGACAAATTTATATTTTTGAACTCTTGTTTGTCATTAACTATGAACTTCAATATTTTATGCAAAGCAATTTTGTCTTTCCTTTTTAATATGTATTTTCTGAATATGTATACCTTGGTCTTTTAATGCATTAAACTAATTTAAACATCAATTAAGCATATATATTATTTCATTTAATCCTCAAAGCATCTTTGTGAAGTAAGTCATATCCATTTGTTCAACAAAAATACTGAGGCTAAAGAGGAGTTAAATGAGTTACCTGAAGTTACGTAGTTAATAAACACCACAGTTAGGAATCTGGTCTACTCCATGATTTCAGGCCCACCTTTCCACAGCATCACAAGAACCTGAACAGAAAGGTCCTAGAAATCCCCATTTATGAATCATCTCTCTTAGGATGGATTATTTCTATAAATAGGTTCATTTTCTAGTGATTTTTAGTTGACTCAACTTCATAATAACCTTTCCTGATCTTGTAACCACCCCTTATTAACTGGCATAATGGAAGAAAATAAGAGATTACAGATCCTTGAGAAAAGAAAGAAAAAAAAGTGTCGCAGGTAGGATGGTATCTAATAATTGGAGGACAGCTTTAGCAAGGAGGATATGAGGAAGGAAAGCTGAGAATATATGTCTAGAAATAACAGGTGAATTGAAGGGTGGATAAACCTGGAGGTCAAGACTAGATGTTCTCCATTAAATTAGAAATGAAAGTGTGTTTGGGGAGTGAGTAAAGAAAGGGATGAATATGGATGAGAGATATGGAAACTTGGAGAAAGGAGGCAGTCTGGAACCATTTTTGTGGGAACCTAAGCACTGAATCAAGCACAGGAGTGTGTTTGAAGTTGTTGCTAGCCTTGTGCTTTAGGAATAGATTTTTTGGGTCATTTTTTATTGTGATAAAATCCATGAATCATGAAATTTACCATTTTAACCATTTTTTTCTATCATGACAGCCAACCATTCAGCATTTAAACCATTTTTAAGTGTACATTCAAGTGGCATTAAGTATATTATTAATCTTCTGCCACTATTTCCATTGTCAGTTTCCAGAACTTTCTCATCATCCCAAACAGAAACTTTGTAGCCATTAAATAGTAAATCCCATTCTTCTCTCTTCTTCGCCCCTAGTAACCACTGTTCTATTTTCTGACTTTGTGAGTTTGCATATTCTGTATATCATACAATATTTGTCTTTTTGTGTCTGGTTTATGTCCCTTAGCATAATGTTTTCAAGTTTTGTCCATATTGTAGCATGTCAGAACGTCATTCCTTTTAAGGCCGAATAGTATTCCATTGTATGTGCATATCACATTTAAAAAATCCATTGTGGCCGGGCGTGGTGGCTCACGCCTGTAATCCCAGCACTTTGGGAGGCCAAGGCAGGTGGATCATGAGGTCAAGAGATCGAGACTATTCTGGGCAACATGGTGAAACCCAGTCTCTACTAAAAAATACAAAAATTAGCTGTGTGTGGTAGCGAGAGCCTGTAGTCCTAGCTGCTCGGGAGGCTGAGGCAGGAGAATTGCTTGAACCCAGGAGGCGGAGATTGCAGTGAGCCGAGATTGTGCCACTGCACTCCAGCCTGGTGCCTGGTGGCAGAGCAAGACTCTGTCTCAAAAAAAAAATCCATTGTGTTTGTTTGTTTTTTTGTTGAGACAAGGTGTCACTCTGTTGCTCAGGCCTGAGTGCAGTGACACAATCATGGCTCACTGCAGCCTCAACCTCCTGGGCTCAAGTGATCCCTTTACTTGAGCCTACTGAGTATCTGGGACTACAGGTGTGTGCCACCATGGCTGGCTAATTTTTTATTTTTTGTAGAAACTAGGTCTCGCTGTGTTATTCAGACTAACCTTAAACTCCTGGCCTCAAGTAGTCCTCTCAACTCAGCCTCCAAATATGTTGGGATTACAGGCATGAGCCACTGTGAAAAATTTATTATTGATAGGCATCTGAGTTGTTTCTACCTTTTGGCTATTGTGAATAATGCTGCAGTGAACATTGGTGTACAACATAATCAATTTTAAAACTAGACTAATTTTATGGAATTACTGTTTTAATTATTGTTTCATACTATGTAAGTCATTCTGAAAGTCTGATAAATTTGTGTGAGAAAAAGAGTATTATATGACTACTTTTCACATTTTTGCTGAGCACATGCTAGGATTGTGATGATCATAACCTGCTTCAAGAATTTATACCAGTCATCTAATAGAATGGAAAAGTATTATTATTATTAGATTTCCATCTCACTTTTTGGGAATAATCTAATAAGTTTCACCATGAGAATAAGTGGGTCTTTAAGTCACTTACAGAGAGTGATCCTAGTCAGCTAGGTAACAGTTTATATTTTTATGGTTTCAAGGCATTTTAGAGTTGTGCATACTGCATAGCATTGCCAGCACTTTGCACTGAGAGTGACTTTATTAATAGACACCTCATGCTTTCTCCTATTATCAGCTCAGCACATGAGATTCTAGAACTTTGTCTTGGATGCTTAGAACTTAGTCATGTTATGGAATGTTAACTTTTTTTTCTTTTTAACCAAGCAAGAAATTAACTTTTAACTTTTAGTTGAACAACGCATGTATCTAGGATAAGTGTAGTAATTTATAATCAAAAAACTTAAGACTGACAGTTTAGCCTTCTAGTTAATTACTTTTAAATTTGAAGTAGTTAAAATAGTTTTATTGTATATTATTAGTATAAATGTGTTTGGAGCTGATATCAAAAGAAAGGATAAAATGTAATAGTTCAAATATTTTACATGAGATAGCTAAGTAAAAAGTTCCTTCAAGGCTTTTACAAATGATAGCTAGACAGTAAATTATTCTGTTTGAACATAAGAATATAATGACTCAGTTAAGGTAAGAACTGTCTGTTAAGCTATCTCAGGGGCTGATTTATATTTATACAGTCATGAAAATGATAAGGAATTAATTACTTAAAAACCAAGATAGCTAGCAATTTTTCATAGCTAGCAATGAGAAAATATTTCAATACCTACCAAAATTCTCACACACACACACACACACACACACACACACACACACACACACACATTTTCGATATCGGGTCTTACTCTGTCACCCAGGCTAGAGTACAGTCACGCAGTCTCAGCTCACTGCAACCTCTGCCCTTTGGGCTCAAGCTGTCCTTCCACCTCAGCCTCCTGAGTAGCTGGAACCATAGGCATGCACCACCACACCCAGCTTTTGTGTGTGTTTGTGTATTTTTAGTAGAGATGGCGTCTCACCATGGTGCCCAGGCTGATCTTGAACTCCTGAGCTCAATAAATCTGTCTACCTTGGCCTCCCAAAGTTCCGGGATTACAGGTGTGGGCCACAGCACCCAGCCCAAAATTCATATTTTAATAAAAGGGATATATATCTAATATTTACTAAAGGAATATTAAAGTTAAAATTAATAGCCAATATAGTAAAGACCAATTTAACTTACATTCTATAAGTGAGATACCTAGGTGATTCTTTGTATTTTGGTTATAGTTCATGTTTCCGTCAGCATTTTGTAGAGAGTTCTATGAAGCTGATCTTATCCTTGAAATTTAGAATTGCCATAATTCTTTTTAATGTGGAATATAACAATCTCAGTCTTTCTGGGATCTGTAATTTCAAAAACAACATTTTTCTTTTTGATTGATCATAGCTATTATTGGAACAGCTGGTAACATGTGACATAGTACTATAATTTAGACTGAAAATTGATTTGTAAATTGTATCTACTCAGCTTAAATTTCTGTATTTCTAGTCTCCAGAGCATCTTTTGTACTTCTTTTTCTGCAGAATCGGCTTCTTAACATAATGTTCTTACATTTTCCCATGAGAAGAGGAAAACTCCATGGTCAATTTTCTTGTCTGAAGTATAAAAAAGAAACTCTTTACATAAAAATAGACAGAGAAGTAAAGTAAGATTCAGAATTTCCAACATAGGAAATAAACATTTTATTCCATTTAACCGTTTAACAAATGCACTTTACACATTTTCTCTGTGTGTGTGTGTGTGTGTGTGTGTGTGTGTGTGTGTGTGTGTATGTACTTCGGCATTTCTGTTCATCCTGCGGTCAGTGCCAAGGAGATGAGAATTTATGAATATGATGATTCAGAAAATTTCAGATTTGAGACTAATCCCCACATAAATCGTTCTCCCTTCTCTTCTTTTGTAGGTAAAAGTAAGCCATAGAATAATTCTTAGGATCATTAGATAACAAGTTAGGTAGGGAACTATTATGTATTTAATGATTTCCCTGTTAAAATTTACTTTTGAAATATTTACGTAACTATTCAAATAATAAATCAACTACTCATTTAGAATGATCAGGAAGGATCAATTTAGAGATTTTTTATGGTAAATTGACAAATTGTCATTACAATTACAATATTTATGAGGTACAAAGTGATGTTTTATGTATACAAAGTGGAATTATTAAATCAAGCTAATTGGCATTCTTCACCTCACATTTTTTTGCAGTGAGCACATTTGAAATTGGCTGTCTTAGCAATTTTGAAATGTATAGTATACTGTTGTTAACTGTAGTTGTTATGTTGTGCAGCATATCCCAAAAACCTTTTTCTTCCTGTCGAATTGAAACTGTACCCTTTGATCAACATCTCCCTATTTCCCCCATCCCCTAGCCTTTGGTCACCACCAACCATTCAGCTCTCTTCTTCTATGAATTAGATTCTTTTCAGTTTCACATGTGAAACCTTACAGTATTTGTCTTTCTGTGCCTGCCTTATTTCACTTAGCATAACGTTCTCAAGATTCTTCTATGTTGTCACAAATGACAGAATACTTTTCTTTAAATAATGTTCCATTGTTTATGTATACCACATTTTCTTTATCCATTCATCTGTCTATGGACATTTAGATTGATTCCATATGTTGGCTATTATGAATAGTTTTGCAGTAAACACAAGAGTACAGATATCTCTTTGACATACTGATTTCAAATCCTTTGGATATATACCCAGAAGTGGGATTGCTGGATCATATCATAATTCTACTTTTAGTTTTTGGAGTAACCTTCATATAGCTTTCCATATGCCTGTACTAACTGACATTCCCAGCAGTAGTATACAAAGGTTTCTTTTTTCCACATCCTCGCAAACACTGATTATCTTTTGTAGTTTTGATAATGTGGTGGTATCTCATTATGATTCTAGTTTACACTTCCCTAATGCTTAGTGATATTGAACAATTTTTCATATACATATTGACTATTTGTGTGTTGTCTTTTGATAAATGTCTGTTCAGTTCTTTGCCCATTTTAAAATCAGATTGTTCTCTTGCTTTTTGAGTTTTTTTGAGTTCCTTATATGTTTTGGGTATTAATTCCTTATCACATGTATGGCTTACAGATATTTTTTCCGAATCTGTAGACTGTCTCTTCTCTCTGTTGTTTTCTTTGCTGTGCAGAAGGATTTTAGTTTTATGTAATCCCATTTGTCTATTTTTGCTTTTGTTGCCTGAACTTTTGGGGTCAAATTCAAAAAATCATTGCCCAGACCAGTGTTGTGTAACTTTTTATCTATTTTTTTCCTAGTAGTTTTACAGTTTCAGGTCTTGTATATTTATGTATTTGTCTTTGTTTATGCTGCTATAACAAAATACCACAGACTGGGCAATTAATAATGAATAGAAATGTTTTCTCAGAGTTCTGGAGGTTGAGAAGTCCAGAGGGGTGTTTGGTATGTTAATCAAGGGGCTAGTATGTGATTAGGGCCTTTGTGCTGGGCCATCCAGTGGTGGAAGGGAGGAGAAAGAGAGAAACTCCGTCAAAAAACAATTGACCATAAATATCTGGGTTCATTTCTGAGCTGTCCATTCTCTTCCATTGGCCAGCATGTCTGTTTTTATGCCAGTACCATGCTGTTTTAATTATTACACTTTGTAATACAGTTTGAAATTAGGTACTGTGATACCTCCCACTTTATTCTTTTTGCTCAAAGCTGCCTTGGGTAGTCAGGGTTTTTTGCAGTTCCTTAGGAATTTTAGAAGTGTTTTTTTCTGTTTCTGTAAAAAATGTCATTGTAATTTTGATAGGGCTTATATTGAATCTGTAGATCACTGGGTAGTATGGACATTTTAACAGTATTCTTCTAATCCATGAACAAGGAGTAGCTTTCCATTTATTTGTGTCTTCAGTTTCTTTCATCAGTGTTTTATAATTTTTAATATGTAGGTCTTTCACCTTCTAAATTTATTTCTAAGCATTTTATTCATTTTTTGTAACTATTATAAATGGGATTGTTGATTGCAGTTTTGGTTGTGTGTTAGGATATATAAATGCTACTGATTTTTGTGTGTTGATTTTATATTCTACAACTTGACTATTTGTTTATTCATTCTAACAGGGTTTTTTTTTTTTGGTGGAATCTTTATAGCACTCTGTATATAAGATCAGCAAATATCGACTGTTTTACTACTTCCTTTCCTATTTGGATGGATGCCTTTTCTTTCTTTCTCTTGCCTAATTGCTCCAGCAAGGACTTCCAGTACTGTCTTGAAGAGAAGTGGTAAAAGTAGTCATCTTTGCCTTGTTCCTGGTCTTAGAAGAGAAACTTTCAACTTTTTATTATTGTATATAATGTTATCTGTTGGCTTGTCAGATGTGGCCTTTAGTATGTGGGTTTTTGTTTTTATATTTATGCAGCTCTATACTAAGAAGGGGAAGAAAGACTTTAAGATTACCTGGAAGCTCATCTCTTAAAATATTCATCTATCACTATTAAAATATGTTAATCTCTCAATTAATATTATATCCCTTGTTTAGGAGTCAATCTGTCCCTCTTACTGATTGCTTATGTTGGTTTTTTCTCTGTCTTTTTTGTATTAGTTATTATAACCTTTTATATTATGAAATATAATACCCATATAGGAAGTTCATAAAACATAAATATATGGCTTATTGAAATTTTGTGTAACTAATACCCATTTAATCACTGCTTAGGGTAAGAAAAATAATATTGCCAGCATCCTAGAGGCACATCATACCTTTTTCCAATCACATTTTCTCCCACCCAAAGATAGCTACTAGCTCAACCTCTGTGGTTTTTACTTCTTTGCTCTTCTTTATACTTTTACTACTTACGTAGTCATCTGTAAAATTAGTGTTTGGTTTTGCCTGGTTTTGATCCTTACATAAATATAACTGTATTAGTTTGTTCTCGCATTGCTATGAAGAACTACCTGAGACTGGGTTATTTATAAATAAAAGAGGTTTAATTGACTCACAGTTTGGCAGATGCACAGGAAGCACGCGTAGGGAGGCCTCAGGAAACTTATAGTCATTGCGGAAGGCAAAGAAGAAGGAGGTAGGCCTTACATGGCTGGAGCAGGAGGAAGAGAGAGCAAAGGGGGAGGTGCTACACAGTTCTAAACAACCGTGTCTCGTGAGAACTCACTATCATGAGAACAGCAAGGGGGAATTCCACTCCCATGAGCTGCTCACCTCCCACCAGGCCCCTCCTTCAACACTGGGGATTACAGTTTGACATGAGATTTGGATGGGAACACAAATCTAAACTGTATCAATAACCTTTGTTCTTTTATGTCTAGCTTTTGTTCAGTATTATGATTTTGAAATTCATTCATGATGTTGTGTGGAATTCATTCCTTTTCACTGGTTTATAATATTATATATAGGCATTTGATGGATACCAGTTTGAGGTGCTTACCAATAACAGCCAAACATACTGCACATGTGCTTTAGGACACATATATTCACACAAAATTGGAATTGCCAGATCTTAGGGTAAGCACATGTTCAACCTAGGAGATAATGTATGTTAGAAATTTCATCTACTCATTGGCTTCTTTCAGCCTCTAAATGATCTCATTTTAACTTTTAAAAATGTTATTTATTTATTTTTGAGATGGGGTGTCTCACTCTGTCACCCAGGTTGGACTGCAGTGGTGTAATCATAGCTTATTGCAGTCTCAAATTCCTGGGATCAAGCAGTCCTCTCGCCTCAGCCTCCCAGGTAGCTGGGACTACAGGTGTGTGCTACTACACCTGACTGACTTAATATATATATATATATATATTGTAGACGTAAGGTCTTGCTGCATTGCCCAGGCCAGTCTTGAACTCCTGACCTCAAGTGATCCTCCCACCTTGGTCTCCCCAAGTCCTGGGATTATAGGTGTGAGCCACTGCACTCGACCAATTTTTTTTTTTTAATAATTTTAGACTTACAGAAAAGTGGCAAAAATATTTCAGAGTATTCTTGTATATCTTTCACATTGCTTTTCCCATTTTTAATATCTTACCTAACTATAGAACATTTGTTAAAACCTGAAAATAAACATTGATACAATGCTATCAACTTATGTACATTTATTGTTCTAATTTTACCAATTTCCCCAGTATGCTTTTTCTCATCTAAGATCCACTACAAGATCCCACATTACATTTAGTTATCATGGCTCTTTAATCCAATCTGTGATAATACTTTCTTCTTTTTTTCATGACCTTGATACTTTTAAAAGAATACTGGCTGGTTATTTTACAGACTGTCCCTTAGTTTGGTCTTCCTTTTGCGTTTTTTGGCAAGAACCTACGAAAATGATGCCTTTCTCAGTGCATTATATGTTGATAGTGAAGGGGGGGGTGTGTTGATAAGCCTTAATACTGGTGATAGTTAACCATGATTACTTGGTTAAAGTTATTTGCATGGCTTCTGTATTCTAAAGTTGCTGTTTTTTTCTTTGTAATTGTTACATGTTTTTCTGGGGAGAAACTTTGAGACCATGCAATTATCATGTTTCTCATTAAACTTTCATCTTCTAATTTTTATACCTTTTGATGTTTTTAGCTTACAACAATTATTACTGTGGCGGTTTTAAATTTCTGTTTGGTAAATATTTTAAATATTGGTGAATTTAAATTTTTCTCATTCTTTTTTCATGTATTAAGAGGAATTCTACTGTAAACAAGAACTGTCTCTTTTCATGTATTTATTTATATTGGTATAGACTTTTTAAAAATATTCACTTATTTTTTATAGAGACAAATTCTTACTATGTTCACCAGGCTGGTCTTGAACTCCTGGCCTCAAGCAATCCTCCTGTCTTGGCCTCCCAAAGTGCTGGGATTATAGATATGAGCCACCACACCTGGCTTATTGGTATAGACTTAAGAATAGAGTTGAACCTTGAACAATGCAAGAGCCCTGAACCCCTTGCAGTAGAAAATCTGCATATAAATTTTGACTCCCCCAGAACTTAACTACTAATAGCTTACTGTTGACTGGAAGCCTTACCATTAACATACACAGTCAATTAACATATATTTTGTAGTTATATGTGTTACATACTATCTTATAATAAAGTAAGCCAGAGAAAAGAAAATATGAAAATAATAAGGAAGAGAAAATAAATATGCCGTTTTTTAGACAAGAGTAGATCATCATGAACGTCTTCATCCTTGTCATCTTCACATTGTGAAGGCTGAGGATGAGGACGGGTTGTTCTTGCTGTCTCAGTGAAGAAATCTGCATATATGCAGACCTATGTGGTTCAAACCCATGTTATTCAAGGGTCAGAGCTTTATTTTATTTTATGGGTTATAATACTATAATTTTATTTCAGTGTTTTGACTTTGACCATTGGGAACTCTTTCAAGTTGGCTTCTGTGTCTTTTTAACATGCTTCCATCATTTTTCAGTACTTTCTTACTTTCTAGTACCTCAGGATGTTCTAGAATCTTCTATTTTCTTTTCTCAGCCCAGGAATTAGCTGTTTCTCTAAGGAGCCCTGGTTTCCTTTATTGGTGAATGATAGTTAGAAATAAAAATCTAATCCTACATGTGGTTGTTGCTTTTGGATGTCATTCCAGGCCCTCTCTGTTGTCAGAGCTAGGAATGTATCATATACTAACAAGCGCCTACATGTATATTTGTATTTATTTTTTCTTCCATCTGTCAGTATATTAAAAGACATGAGGCCCTACTGATGATCCTAATTCAACATCAAAATATTAATTCTGTCCTTTCCCCTTTTTTTATTTGTAACTCTTTGTATAGTGAGAAACCTGCATCTCACTATCCATATTTGTTTCTTAAATCCTAGTATATAAAGTATTTTCATAATTACTGACCAGTATCCATGTGAGAAACAAGTTTACTAACTCAAGTACAGTTTTGTCTACAGTTCTGTCTATAGCCGTATAGAATATAGTCAAACTACTGTTTTCTGAAGTTACTTAAATTAGTTCCTTTTCATCCCCATCCCCCTTAATGTGTATTATTTATTTGCAGTATAATTATTTTCATTCCTTTTTGGGTTCTCTGAACATACCGATTGATTTTAATTGATTGTTTGGTGTATGAGACATTGTAATGGTTCTAAGTCCTAACTATATAAAAGATATTCTCATAAATATGTCACTCTTCACTCATCCTGCTGCCCTAATTTTATTCCCCCATGATTTCTACCTGTTTGCACCTATCCCTTGTGGGAAACCAGTCTCTTTACTTTCTGTTTTAGCCTTCCCGTAATTCCTTTGTACGATGGAACAGACACATGAATGTTTTATACTTTTTCTTTTCTTTTCTTTTTTTTTTTCCAAGCCTACAGCACCCGGTATTCCCAGGTGATTTCCCATCCAAGTACTAACCAGGCCTGACTCTGCTTAGATTCCGAGATCAGAAGAGATCAGGCGCGTTCAGGGTGATATGGCCGCAGACTGTTTATACTTTTTCTTTATCCAAAGGATAGCATACTACATATCCTCTCTTGCACCTTCTTTTTTTCACTTACCACAGTAAATATGTCCTGGAAATCATGTCCTGTTGGTAAGTAGAGATTGTTCTCATTTTTTACAGCTGCATATTATTCCATTGTGTGGATTTAACCGTGACTTATTTAACCACGCTGCTATGTCTGAGCATTTAGGTTGTTCTCAACATTTTGCAACTGCGAGTAGTGCAGTAAATAGCCTTGTGCACATGTATTTTTTAGTTTTTGGAGCTACATCTTCAAGGACACTGTCAGAAGGAAGATTACTGGGTCAAAAGCTAAGTGCATGTGTAGTTTTGCTAGATGTTGCTAAATTTCCCTCCAGACGGATTGTACTACTTTGCATTTCCAGCAGTAGTATATGAGAGTGTCTGTTTTCCACAGCCTGGCCAGCAGAATGTGTTGTCCATACATTTTAATTTTGCCAATCTGATAAGTGAGAATGGTATCTCAGCGCTGTTTTAATTTGCATTTTTCTACTTAGGAGTGGGTTTGAATATTTTTACACATGCTTATTGTTCACGTTTTATATTTTTTGAAACATCTTTTTAATGTGTTTTTCCTATCTCTTCTTAATGTTTAAGAGTTCTTTATGTATTAAAGTTAGTAGCCCCTTTTTTGTGATATATGTTAACAGAGATTTTCTCCCAGTTTGTCAGTTATCTTTTGACTTTGTTTATGGTGGGTTTTTTTTTGCCATGCCATTTAAAAAATTTTACATAGTATGATTTACCAACATTTTCTCTTATTTCCTTATTATGTCAAGATTGAAGAGGAATTCACTCAGGTTTTCTTTTCATACTTGTAAGGTTTCTCCTTTTTTTGTACTTAGATTCCCAATCCATTTAGAGTTTATTCTTGTGACTTGCGTGAAGTTTGGATCTTAGTCTATCTCTTGATAAATTATTAATTTTTGTTTTTTTGAGATGGAGTCTTGCTCTGTCGCCAGGCTGGAGTGCAGTGGTGCAATCTCGGCTCACTGCAACCTCTGCCTCCTGGGTTCAAGCGATTCTTCTGCCTCAGCCTCCCAAGTAGCTGGGACCACAGGCTCGTGCCACCACGCCCAGCTAACTTTTGTATTTTTTAGTAGAGGCGGGGTTTCACCATGTTGGCCAGGATGGTCTCGATCTCTTGACCTCATGATCTGCCCACCTCGGCATCCCAAAGTGCTGGGATTACAGGCATGAGCCACCGTGCCCGGCCAAATTATTAATTTTAATGTAGTCAGATATACCAGTATTTTCCTATATGGCATATTTTTATCTGTGTGGATAGCCAGTTACCCTGCATTATTTATGAGAAAGATCATCCTTTCACTGCTGTCCTGCAGTGCCACCTTTGTTATAAATCCACTGCCTATGTGTTGGTCTGCTTTTAGGTTCTCTGTTTTACTAACCTACTTGTTTGTCCTAATGTCAGTCACATTTTCGTTATTGCTAAAACTTTATGAGAAGAAGTCTTGATATCTGTTAAGCAAGTCCTCCTACTTTGTTGTTCTTCAGGATAATTTTTTATATTTTTGTTCTTTTGCTTTTCCTCATATATTTTCAAATGAGCTTATGACATTTCTTATACAAATTCTGTCTGAAGTTTTAAGATTGCATTTAATATTTAGATCAGGTTTAAATATTTTATTTAGTAACAATGTTGTGATTTCCTATCTATAGACATGTTGTATTCTTTCATTTACTTAGGTTTCTTAAATTTCTTACAATAATGTTTGATACTTTTATAAATTAAGGTTTTTCACTTCTTTTGTTTTATTCCTAGAGTAAAATTTTTTTTTGATCATTTCGTTTTGAATTGGATCATCCATAGTTTCATTTTTTAACTGCATGTTGCTGGTAATACAATTGCTATTTTTCTCTAATTGATCTAGTATCCAGGAATCTTATTATGAACTCACTGATTAATCTTAATATTTTTTCTGCATTTGGGGGGGAATATATATATATATATATATATATATGCAAAAAATATTAAGATTAGCATATATATAATACATACATACATATATAGAGAGAGAATGTTTATGAATAATGTGAACCTTTTTCCCTCTAATCTTTAGATTATGTTTTTCCTTGACTTTATTACACTGGCTAGGACCTCTAGTACACTGTTAAAGAAAAATGGAGATAGAAGGTGTTTTTGCATTCTTCTCCATCTAAAATTTTACAATTTCCTCATTAAGTGTTTTCTGTAGAGTTTGATATATTTATTTACTTACATCATTTATATAAAATTGAAACAGTTAGCTTCTTTCCTTGTTTGCTAAGAGTACTTATACAAGGGTGTTTAATTTTTTCAAATACCTTTTCTGCCATTATAACAACATGGTCTTTCCCCCCATCCTGTTCCTCAGGTAATTACAATGGTGAGTTATTTAATATCGAATGAGTTTTAGAATAAACCCAATTTGATGGTGATGTATTGTCTTTCAAAAATTTTTTATTAGATTTGTTTACTAGTTTTTTTTTTAAAAATTTCCCATTTCTTTGCTTCTTTTTTCTTCCTTTCCCTCTTCCTTTTTCTTCCCTCTTTCCTCCTTTTGTCTCCTCTTCCTCCCCTCTTCTTCCCTCTCCTCTCTGCAGTTGGCCTGTATTACATGTTTCCTTTCTTATACTGTGAACATTGCATTAAAAAAAATTAATGACTTATTTTTATAGATTTTTTTCCACACTTATGAAGAATTAAACAGAAATTGTAGAGATTTCCTAGATACCATTTCTCTTTCAGCATACAATTTTCCTTATTATCATGTTGCACTAGTGCGGTACATTTGTTACAATTGATGAACCAATTGGTTGGTACGTTATTGTTAACTAAAGTCCATAGTTGTCATTGGGGTTAGGTGTGTTTTATAGTTCTGTGGATTTGGACAAATTCATAATGTACAGATGATATCAGCCATTACAGTATCATACAGACTAGTTTTCTACTCTGAAAATTTCCTGTGCAACACCTATTTATTCCTTTTTTCCTCCCCCTGACCTTCTGGCAATCACTGATCTTGTCGCTGTAGTTTTGCCTCTTCCAAATGTCATATAGCTAGAATCATATAGTATTTAGCCTTTTTAGATTGGCTTCATTCACTTAGTGATATTCATTTAGATTTCTTCTGTGTCTTTCTGTAGCTTCATAGTTCATTTCTTTCTTTAAATAGACTTTATCTTTTAGAGCAGTTTTAGGTTCATGGCAAAAATTGAGCAGAAAGTACAGAGAGTTCTCATATACTACCTGCCCAACACATGCAGTACCCTGCATCAGAGTACTACGTTTATTAGAGTTAGTGAACCTATGTTGACATGTAATTATCACTAAAGTCTATAATTTGCGTTAAGGTTTACTCTTGGTGGTGTTTTGTCAAATGTTTAATGACATATATCTGGCATTATAGTATCATACAGAATGGTTTCACTGCCTTAGAAAAAAATCCTTTTGCCTTTCTCAGAATATCATATCGTTGGATCATACATTATGTAGGCTTTTAAGATTGACTTCTTGTACTTTAACTTTTCTCCATGTCTTTTTGTGGCTTGATAGCTCATTCATTTTTGGCATTGAATAATATTCCCTTGTCTGGATGTACCATCATTTATTTTCACTTACTTAAGGACATCTTGGCTGCTTCCGGGTTTTAGCAATAATGAATAAAGCTGCTATAAACACCCATGTGCAGGTTTTTGTATGGACATTAAATTTTCAGTTCCTTTGAGTAAATACCAAGGAGTATGACTACTGGGTCCTGTGGTAAGAGTTTCTTCAGTTTTGTAAGAAGCCACTAAACTGTCTCCCAAATTGGAAGCAAAATGGATATTAGTCTTTCCTATTCTTAACTTCTAAAGCTGTAATCGATTGTTTTTGTCTAACAATTTGGCAAAATGATTTTTTGAAAGGTAAAAATGTTTAAAGAAATACATTTTAAAAGTGGGAATTTGTGTTCTCAAAGTACTATCTTATGCATAGCAGGCCTTTAAATTGTGATACATGTTAAAACCCACTCAAACGAAGGTGTAATATATGGTAAGGGATAATGAATAAGAGAAGTATATGAATAAGAAAGAACAGTATTTTTTAAAAGTAAAATATACATATGAAATATGCGCTAACTGATATATTTAAGAAATTTTTTATTTAGGAAAAGATAGTTATTAGGCAAGTTGGAGGGAGGGACACACTAAATCCAGGTGCATAGTAATTTAGAGGCATATTGATTTTTAAATGTCAGCCAGCTTTTATTCTTTTCCTTTTCTAGCATCTGTTTGTATGAACAATGACTATTCCTGCTGCTAAAGGAGGTTTTATCAAGCTTTCTGTGAAGATTTGTTATATAGGAAATAAATTACCACTGCTATGTATAACTAACATGCAATTTATGATACCATCAGTGATTTGGGAGAGATTTAAAGTTGTTGGTTAGATTAATTTCTTATTTGTTGAATGATGGGCTAAAAAATTCTCCATTTCACTGTTAAGATTAGGGGACATTTCCTATGATTCCTATTTGAATCTACTAAACAGATGCTTTTAGTCATGTTTTTAACCATCAACTGTATGTTTCAATTAAAATGTCATCACTTACATTCCAAATGTAAGAAACTTTTTGCTAAGTTGGCTTAATTCAGAATTGTGTTTAGCAGCTATCAATATTCCCTTACTGACCCTTTAATACTTTATAGGCTCTTATGGAACATAGGGAACAGGGGATATTCCCAGGAGATTAAATATCTACCTTATTTCACAGAATCTAAGTTGCTTTGAGACTGTGCTTTCATGGTCTTAGTAGACCATGTCAATGAAGGGTAACCACACAGCTACCTCACAACAGTCACCTGGTTGCTATTATGATACCATCTAGTATCACAGGCATTTCAATTTCAGAGAAGTTAAATTATATATAAATGTATCTCCTGGAATTGTTGAAGCAGGGTTTTGAAGTCACTAACAGAATTTAAAAGAGATGGTTATGATAATCTTGTGTTCTAATTTTCTGTGATTTAGATCATGTGGCACACCGAGAACTTTTTGATTGTTTTGAGTTTGCAGTTGTTTTATTTTTTCTTATTTTTATTTATTTTTATTTTTTTGAAAGAAAGAAAAAGAGAAAAGAAACAAAGAGTGAAAGAAAGAAAAAAAAAGAATGTAAGAGACAAAGAAAGAGGAAGAGAAAGAGGGAGAGAGAACAGGATTCTTGTTCTATTGCCCAGGCTAGAGTGCAGTCTAAAAATGGGTATTAAAAACCACTTTTATGCCAATAATTGTGCTTAACAATGGAGACAGGAAGGAATAAGGGATGAAAATAACAAACAAGCAGCCAACCAATATTTTATTTAAACCTGTGAAATGCTATGCAATTGCTGAGGAGTGATTTACTTCCAATTATG
>CAUYLG010036968.1:0-18615 GCA_963573385.1 Cacajao melanocephalus
AATGTGTGCATATGTAGACTTATTTCTCCCTCTAGGCTCTTCAATCCTTGAAGAAAGGATCCACGTAGGTTTCTAGTCTGTGACCTCCATAGCAGTTAAGAGACAGATTGGCACCCTGTCTCTACCAAAAATACAAAAAAATTAGCTGGGCATGGTGGCGCACACCTGTAGTCCCAGCTACTCAGGAGGCTGAGGCAGGAGAATTGCTTGAACCCAGGAGGCGGAGGTTGCGGTGAGCCTAGATCGCGCCATTGCACTCCAGCCTGGGTAACAAGAATGAAACTCTGTCTCAAAAAAAAAAAAAAAAAAAAAAAAGAGAGAGAGAGAGAGACAGATTGGCAGACTCTTGCCTCCTGAATTATGATTTGTCTTCCTATAAGTAATAGAGCTTTTAAGTCCATTTCATAAGAATAAAAGCACAATTTCAAATTAAGCATCTGGAAGGTAAGCATAATATCTGTACTTTTTTCCTAGAAACAAATAAAAATGAGACAAATGAATTTTTTTCTCTTAGTAAATGTGATACAACAACTAATATTAAAATATTCCCTTGCCATTCTAAAAAGCAGTAAAGTTACACATATGATCTCATTTGGAGTTCCACAGTGACTCTGATAAATGAGAATTATTGTTGTGATTTTCAGAGCATCTTAACTGGGTTAAATAGTTTGTTCAAAGACAGATCTATTTCTTTGTTTGGAGGGATGGGTCAGGATTCAAACTCAATTTCTCTGAATCCAATACACTAAACCAAACTGCCTCCCCCAAAAGATAAAACTGTTTTACCAAAACATTTCAGGCTTCTTTCTGTTTTTCATTAGATGCAACAGCAACTAGGTAAGCTCAAGATTACAGACAATCCCCAACTTATAGTGGCTCAAATTACAATTTTTCAACTATATAATAATGTAAAAATAATGTGCATTTGCTAGAAACCATACTTCAAGTATCTTTAAAACCATTGTTTTTCACTTTTAGTATGTAATAAATTACATATGATATTCACAATGTACTATAATATAGGCTTTGTCTTAGATTATTTTCCCCAACTGTAGGCTAATGTAAGTGTTCTGAGCACATTTAAGGTAGGCGAGGCTAAGCCGTGATGTTCAGTAGGTTAGGTGTATTAAATGTATTTTCAATGTATAATATGTTCAACTTACAGTAAGTTTATTGGGCTGTAATGTCATCATAAGTCATGGAGCATCCTCATATATTTTCAAGAGGAGTCTGATTCAGACGAATAAGAGGCTTAATAATATCTGACTTCTCATGATGGCTTGTTCTGTATCATTTTTTAAGCATTGCTCATATGTACTGTTACTATACCTATTTTATATGTAAAAATGCTGAGACACAGGCCAAATAAGTTTCTCATAGCTTCAAAGCTAATAAATACTAGATTTGGGAAACCAATCAAATTTTCTGACTCTAAACCTATACTAATTTCATAATATTATACTGCCTGAAACAAAAGATAAAGAAAGTACAGAAAAAGAAAAGGAGGAAGAAAGAAAGAAAAAAAGAAAGGATGATGAGAACCATGTATAAAAAGCAGGCAGGACACTATGACAAATATTAAATTCTTCTCAAATTTCTATGATCTAAAGCTTCTCAATGACTAAATATTTTACTGGAGGTAGCATATGTACTGAGAGAGTCTTATAAATTTTTTTAGGACACAAGAGAACTATTTAGAACAACACTTAGTAGACAGAACATTTATGACTTCCGTATCTGGAAAAAAAACAGCAACTGAAACATCAATGCCAACACCAAGGTTACAAATTCTCCCCTGTGTAGATCGTTGTGTTATTTCTATTTCACTCTTCTTCTTGGGACCTGTAGGGTTATACACAATGTCATTATCTTTCAATAACAAACTGTACAGTTATACAGATACTTTAGTAAATGTCTTTCGGGATCATGTAATTCCTATAGGGAGTATGTGGGGAAACCCTCTGTCTACTTGATTTACAAAATGCAGATGGTTAGTAATTCTTGAATTGTTATTGATGCCTGCTAACATCTTTCTCAGCACCCTTAAAGAGAGTGGCATAATTCTTTAAGACATAATATTACACTTAGGAATTGCTCTAAAAGATCATCAATCTTTTGTGCCTGACTCTAAGCACTCAGCTAGTGTTAAATAAACCATGACAAGAAATGAAATTCAAAATACTTTGAGTGATTTCCACAAAATGTTCTCCATTTGCCAATTATGTCCTACCATATTTCATTTTATCAGTTATTCATTATTCTTGGCTAAAAATACAGTTATGACAAATAGTGTATCTCGGAGGAAGTTTCATGATTTTCCAGAGAAATATGATCAATATGTTTCAGCCAAGTCATTGCTTATATTTTGCACTTGGTGAAAGTAATATTGTGAATAATGATGATGGTGATTTTATTTGTAGCTGTTGATGAGTTTGGCTTTTAGGAATATAAATACTACTAAAAGGAATATAAAAACCAAATGGCACAGTTATCAAAAAAGATGTCTGCTTGATATAGAATGGACTTTCACAAAGAAGAAACGCAATCAGTGAAGAAAAATTCTGTCCTTTCTACATAATTTGGAATAAAAAAATAATAAATTCAATAAGCAAGAAAGGGAACTCCACTCCCCGCCTCCCACATTCCAGGAATAGAATGACAAACATCGAAGCTTTAAACATTAAATCATCCACTTTTTTCTTAAAAAGAAATATTGTGACCTATAGAGAGGAAATGGAACTGCTTATCAGATACTCTGATCTTGGGCCTGGGATACCGTGAAGCTTAAAAAAATCATTTAACTTCCCTGAGCCTCAGTTTTTTCACTACCTTAAGTGTTTCTAAGCAGTACTTCAAGTATTAAATAAGATAATATACTTAAAAATTAATAGATATAAAGAGCGGCCAGGCGAGGTAGCTCACATCTGTAATCCCTGCACTTTGGGAGGTAGAGGCAGGCAGATCATGAGGTCTGGGGTTCGAGACCAGCCTGGCCAATATGGTAAAAACCCATCTCTACTAAAAATACAAAAATTACCTGGGCGTGTTGGCACGTACCTGTAGTCCCAGCTACTAGAGAGCCTGAGACAGAAAAAATGCTTGAACCAGGGAGGTGAAGGTTGCAGTGAGCTGAGATTGTACTACTGCGCTCCAGCCTAGGCGACAGAGTGAGGATCCATCTCAGAAAAATAAATAAATAAATAAATAAATAAAATATAAAGAGTTTTAAAATCTAAAGAATCACTCTTATTATGGTATATTCCCTAGCTAAAAAGTATTTTCATAGTATTAAAACAAGATTAAAATTTAAATGATGTATTATTCATGTCTACAAGCTATAAAACTATATAAACACAAATATCCTAAGAGTTTATACATTAAAAACATACATATGAATCAATAGATTTATGAAATTGATTAACAGTAGTTTATATACCATCATACATCACCATTATAAAAAATACACTGTAACTAACAATAGCGGTTTGAGGTATTCAACAACATAATAAAATTTGTCTATACTTCTTCTAACCTGCTGTGTTTCTTTGACACTTCCAACATTTTTTTTTTTTGGCATTCAAACCTATAAGCCTCTTGAAGTCAAAGATTCTCTATATCTCCTAGCTATTGACACATCCACATTTATGGGATCCTGGTTCCTTTTTATTTTTACAGAGAAGTAGAAGGGCCTTTTGACTAAAAATTTGAAGCTCGCAGAAAAGGGGCATAGGTTCAAAGAGTGGTGGTGAAAGTGGAAATATGTTACAAAAAAGAGAATACAGTCAAATGTCACATGCTGGGGCATGTTGAAGGACCAGTCAGGCCAAGATGAGGGGTTTGAGTCTAAGACTAAGAGGGTTAATGGTGGGATGGATATGTGGTAACGCCAGAGTGAGAGGATACTGAATGCTATCCTAAGAAATGCTCAATGCCCTCCTGAGTAATGGGGACATTTTGAGCAAGGTAGTGAAATGACCAAGACCTTATTTGAGAAAACTAGTGTAGGCCTCAGGTACAGGTTAGAATACAACAGGAATAGAGGCAAGGGAACTCACGAAAAAAGCTACATTAGAAAGCATGTGGTTCTTTATTACCTTCCTTTGCTTTGTACTGGTTTTCCTTTCCTAAGTGTTGTAGCTAAGTAATACATCCTCTTGTATCCTGCTCTCCCACTCTGAAATTCCTATATTCAACATAATATGGTCTAAAAATAAAAGATTGTAAATTTTATGATGTAATACAACTATGTGCAAATCCTAGCTCTCCAAAATTCTAGCTGTGCAAATGTAGAAGTTTTCCTGACTTTTATGAGTCTTTCTTATCTGTAAAAAGGGAATAATGGCAGCTACCTTGCAGGCAAAATATGAAACTTACATGACACTTAGTAGGCCCTTAGAAAATTCTGGTTGCTATCATTTTTATTTGTGCACTTTAATCTAGTGCGGTCTCTTTTTCCTACAGTTGAACAAATAGGATTTTTGAGGGAAAGTGGCTTGCCAAAATGTCTTAGGAAGTTAAAGAAGTGGTACTCATGGTTCCTGGCCATTATGCTGAGGCCTGCATCTTCACTGTTTCATATGTTTTTCCTTTCTTCTCAATGTGCTGATATGCAAATACTCAGGTAAGTCACTCTCTGGTGCTTCTCTTCTGCTAGTGCTATCAGCAAAGCCTCCGGGTCATGTAGCTTTACTCTTGCCATCACCAGAAGCTTGTGTGTGCCATGCTTATATGTGTGGAAGATATGTCTGTACGTTGTTAGCATCAAGCTACATATTAAATCTTACCTTCTGTTTTGTTGACTTAACTGCAAAGGGAAACTACACTTGCATATTATTTCTAAGTATTTATAGATATAATTTTTAATACATACAATCTTGTCATGTATATTCTTCATTCTAACATTGGTCATTTGGATTTTTATTTACTATTTAATTTTAGAAACAACATAGTAATAGTCATCCTTGGGTATAAAGAAATATTGAGTATAGACAAATTTTCTTAATTTCAATTTCCTAAATGATGATAGCAATAATAAAAATTGCCATCATTTTGGTTTTTAAGTTCTAAGTTTGCACTGAGCATTTTACATGCTCACTGAATACAAACAGAATACACACCCACTCACTGAATGTGCATGACAATTCTGCTAGATTGTGCTATTGTTCTTCCCATTTTAATAGATTGTAAAAGTGATGCTGAAAGACACTAAGTGCCTGGTCAAGGTCACTCAGCTAGTAAGTGGAAGTACCAGAATGAGGGCCAGGTCTGCCAGAGTTCAGGGTCTATGAATATACCTTATTACATCAGTGTGGCCTGCATATGTTTTAAAAGACATGAAGATATAAAAGGTTTATAAGATATAAAAAATCATAACAAAACACAACAAGAAGTGAACAAATTATCTGGAATGTACTCTTGCTGTCTTCATGGTCTCAATGGGATTTCCTCCCAGAACTCCTACAAAGTGGGAAGTACCTTTTAGGTTTGATTTTTAACTAGAAGAGTCCAATAATGAGGATACAAGAATCCAATAGACCCTTATTGTGAGACTCTTGGAGATGTAAGAATATTGCCACCTCCCTAGCAATTGTTAAATATTTAAACAAACCACTGTATGGGTGTTACTAGCAAGAGAGAGAATTCTAAGATTCTGTAAGTATTCTGGGGACAAAAACAGATTTTTCAAAGAAAACAATTTAAGGATGACAGAAAATAACACAGCTAAAACCAATTATCAGAGTGCTGCTGACAATATTCAATTGAAAATTCCCTTTATAATATATATAATATATATATATAATATATAAAATATATATTATATATATATATAATTATATATATAATATATATATATATATATACCATCATTGGTATCTGGTCAGCAAAGCCCATATCCAGGCTTCCAAAAGACAAAACTCCTTGCCATTTAGAGGAAGATATAGGAGTCACACTAACACAGCAACAGTGAATGATAGAATAAAATACAGAATTAAGTATTTGACAATAAGCCATGGGCTGTTCTTCAGGCTAAGGACTGTGTCATCAATGGAACCTCAATAGTAGGAAAGTGTTATAGAAGAAGCAGAAATTACTCATGCGATTCAGTAGAATTTAGGTTCAGGAAAGGTAATTTGGGTTACTTTTCCAACCTACTCTCTGGGCTACATCAAACTTTTCTGACTCTGTAACTTGATGATGTGAAAGAAAAAGAAATCTCAGAACCCCAAAATGATTAAGCCAGAGGGAAAAGTCAACCTGAGAACTGCCTGGGCAAACCTGCCTCCCATTCTATTCCTAAATAAGATAGCTAAAAGATTAAAAAAAAAAAAAAACCTTAATATTTTCTTTATAATTTGCCCACAAGGAAATTCCTTGTGGACAAATAACTGACAGAACTCAAAGTCATCCCTCCATGCAAGTGAAGCAAATGCATATCTGCTTGCTTCTTTTACCATATTGTTTCACTAAGCTAGACTAAGGCACAAGTGACTATTCCTGTAAATTTTGTATTCAGTTAAAGATTAATCAGAAACTCAAAAGAATGAAACCATTTATCTGTTTTCTACCTATGATTTGGAAGTTTCAGCTTGTCCCTCCTTTCCAGATAGAACCAATGTACATCTTAAATACATTAATTGATGTCTCATGTCTCCCTAAAATGTATATAAACCAAGCAGAGCCCTGACCACCTTAACCTTGGTAAAACAAAATTTCTAAATTCACTGAGATCTGTCTCAGACATTTTGGGTTCACAAATTGGTGATGAATGGAAGGGACTCTGAGTGGTGGCCCTAATCTTTGACAAATCACCTATCGTGCTTGGCAGCAGTTTGAGATATCTTGATGGCTTAAATCAATAAGACAAATTGCTGAAGGTTCGGTACTCCCCTTTCTCCAGATAATCTCTAATCTTCCAAAATTTGGTTGAGATCTAAGTTTGTTTTGCTGTACAACTCCTTTCCTAAAGTTTTACTTGCTTCCTACAACAAAAGTGAAATTTTCCTGCTTCCATAATGGTGGAAGACAGGTAACTCTTTTGTGGAGTTTGAGCTTGCTTTCAACAGGGAAGGCAAATTTGAATTTCTTCCTCCTTCTAAGACAGCCAGTTGGGAGAGAGTCCCCGGAGGAACTCCAACCAGCCTGTCCACTGGAATGGAGCCTCAGGAAGTTCACTCCATTTGCAGTGGGGAGGAGCCTGGCCCCTCCTCTTCCTGTGTGGAACCTGGGATTCAAACTGTGGGTCGGGTTCTGTCAGTCATTTGCCCACAAGTACTCTGGCCTTGCAAGATTCCGTTTCCCACTTTTTTTCCCTTTTTTCTCAATAAAACCCCGCTTTACTCACCCTTTAAACCATCTGTGAGCCTAAATTTCCATGGCTGTGGGACAGACAAGAACTCAGTCGTTAGCTGAACTAAGGAGAAGTCCTGCAACATTTTTGGCATGCAACGTGGGGGCTCAAGAAGTGGTGAGTGACATGGGAACTCAATACCTCTCACTGTTGCTTCTAAGCCTTTTCATCCTCAGATTTCTGAGGGTAGGGGAAACCTTGCTCCCACCTCAATCACTCCTGGGCCTTCTCAATTCCTTATTTTCTTTCCTCTTCTCCACCATGTCAGCAGATAACTTTCAAAGTTTTTTTTTTTTTTTTTTTTTCTTTTAGGAGAGGATTTACTAGAAAACCTCCCCCGCAAACAACTATCACTGTTAATACTTTCTGAAAAGTTTTGGTTGTGAAATCAAGCCTGCATCTTATTTTGCATCTTGAGGGCATAGCTGGTAACTGATTGGCAAGTCTTTGTTTAGCAATAATACCTTAGGAAATGAACCCTCTCCGGTTTGATTATCTGCATGTTTTTCTAGCCCTCATCTCTTAAAAGACCCAGCCTAGTAACTTGGTTTTCTTTTTCCTGTCTGTGTATGTACTGTGTGTGATGTCTGTAAAAAGAGGTCTAATAATTTAGCCTAAAGAAAACCAAGGAACATTTTTTAAAGGAAGTTAAAAGGTATGGTGCCTTTCAGTTAACTTGACTTTAATATTTAAGAAAAAAAAAACAAAAAAACAGCCCTAAGACTACTGGTAAAGTGCAGGTCAGATGCAAGGATTGCTAAGTGTTTTGAAGTAACAAACTGATATTTGAGTTTTGAGAACTGTCTGTCTTATCTTCTTCACAATTGGTAGGGCCTGGAGACATATGGAACTAACCACACCCCTTAACTAAAAAGGCAAAACTTAGCTGCAGCTAGCACAAAATTAAAGAAATTTACCAGATTTTACATTAAAGGTAAGAATTGGTAGAAGTTAATTAAAACTACTAGAAATAGATTTACGTGCAAAGTGCATAAGAACAGTAAAATGTATTTTTTTAGTAAAAAGTTATAAGGAGGCATGGAAATTTAAACTTTTTCCTAGGTAGGGTTAAAGGATTGCTTTGTGTTAGATTAGGAAAAAGCTGAAGGTTCAAAGAAGTAGTGTAAGAATTGTGAAAATTAATCTTGCAGAAGAGGTTCTCTGTGTGAACATATTGATTAAATTCAAAAAAAGGGTATTATATGGTTTTTCTGTAAATTGAGCATTGAAATAAAAGCGTAACAAGGTTTTCCTAAGGTACCAATCTTCTCTTTCATAGTCTGTAAAGGCCTTATAAAAGGTTCTTGATTCTTTAACATTTCTGAGTTACCGTTTTGGCAAAGGAAATAACTTATGGTAATCTGGAATTGTATTTCATAATATCAAGTGTTTTAAACCTTGAACATCTAACAGCCTTCCCCAAATCAAACTTCAGTTTCAAAATTGTCTTCCCTGGCACCTGGCTTTTCAAATACTTCAGAGGGCCCCTGAAGTGTCCAGAAAAGAGAGATAAACAGGATTAGTTGACATGTTTCATTACATTAAATTACCAAAATAATACTCAATCTTCTTTAGTATATATATTGGTGAATAATACTAATATATGTCCCCAAATTGTATGGGATTTCTAAAGTTCTAACGTGTGATTTTGTGTCTTCAATCATAATGAAAGTTTTTACATTAAATTATTGGAAACCACAGAGATAACCAAAGTTCTTTGTCTGTTGTGTTTCTAACTGTCACTACCTTGGACATTTTGCTATTCACAATTGCTGTCTTCTTTTAATCCTTTACAAAGATGACTTATAATGAGCTATAGAACTTTAACAGGTATTCTCAAATACAGGCTTCTAATAACTCCAGAAATTGTGACATTAGAATAAACGAAAATGTATAAGACTCATGAAGAGCTGAAGTATTCTTGAACATCAAACAAAACAAGAGTTAATTAAATGGACTGAACTCAGGAAGCTGAAGCAACCTTTTTACTTTTGGTTGGAATATTGCTGATGCTTGTTTTGTTTTTCAGAGTTGAGGAAATTTATTTTGAACTATTTAGGGCCTTTAATAATTAAGTAAGGTATACAATCCTGTGATCAAAATTTGGAGCATATTCGTTTCTCTCTGCCTGGTTCCTCTAGAATTTGGAAACTCTCTGTGAGTATTCTTAACTTATTAAATATTGTTTGCATCAGTACAAGAATAATCAATTTTTCTTTTGCAACATGACACAATTGGTAAAAATGGTTATTTTACCAAGGCTTTGACTGGAAGAGCATGCTTCCCTTTAACGAATCAAGCTCAACTTGCAGAGCCAATAAATAATGGAGAAACTGGCCTCATACCCTAGCCTTCACAGCCCCTGTACAGGGTCTCTGATCTGTGATTGCTAAAAATGTCACTTTTTAACAGATCTAGGAACTCCAAGTTTATCTTGGGACCTTCAGAGGAGATAATCACCCAACTCAGAGTTGTTGGAGGATAAAATCCCATGGTTGGGCTTGGCTTTAAAAGGTCTTATCTGAGATTTCTTGTGAAACAAACTTCCATCAAAGTCAATCCAAAAGGCCTGTGCAGAAATATTTACTCTTATTGCACTTTATGCAAATAAGCAGGCCAAGTATAAAACTAAAGTCTGTTTTTCAAACCACTCAGTCCTATGATGATTTGTTTTTTAACAAATATGAAGACTGGAGAGAGAGAAATGATGTTTAAAAAATTATTATTTATTTGTCATTAAATTCCAAACTCACTAGTTGTTTCTAAGATTTTGCCTACATTTTAGGCTAATCCTGCTTGTTCCTGTGAACCTATTAGCAATCTTCAGCTGCAGCTCAGAAACAACAAGACAAATGGGTAACGTAAAAATCTGGATTGATATTCTAGTTCTGAGCAGTTTTCCTGCATATCCTGCCAAGGGATAGAATAAATAGGACACAAATAGGATGCCCATCACTTGGAGGTTTCCTTTTTGGGAAAGTAAGACCAAGGGAGCTAATAAAAGCCAGGCACCATGCACCAAAATCCTCAAGCATAATTATGGCTACCAATTATCTGGGTGTGTCACAAGACATCCTTTTTTCTTCCTTGTTGGAGGAGGACTGAGGACTTAGTTCCACAATTTCACCTTAGCATTTGGCTTATGATAAGGAGTCCATGCAATGCCCCTCACTCTCCCTAAGACACATTTTTGTCCCAGACTCAATTCTAAGTTTCCAGTCAAAGCCCTAGGATCAGAGGCAAGTAACAACAGAGGTTAAAAGGTACAGTGCAGATGAATCTGGCTGATTCCTGCTGATTAAGCCAATCCCAAGCTTCATGTTTCATGGATAAAGGCCACATTAACATCCATGGCATAAATAAGGTCTAGGGAATTCCAAGGCTACTGACAGTAGGTGCAAAAGAGACATAGATGAGAGAAGAAAATTCCTATGGTCTAGACTCCCTGCTTCATGGATGCAAGCTGCTTTGGTATTCATTGTGGCACCTGCCAAGGTCACTGGAACTGAGGGATGCAAAGATAGAAGAGAAAAGAGAATGCTCTTCCCTCTCTCTCTCACTTACCCTGGGTATCTGCTAGGAGGACAAGGGAATCAGGGACAACTGCTCCCCTCTTTCTGGATGAGTAGCCATTCATCTTCAGCCTGTACCCCTTTCAAATGTACCCTGAATCCCTGGGACTCCTTTAAAGGTTCCTTCTTTTTCCTGTCTTCTCCTCTGCCTTCTCTTCGCTGATAGGTAATTGTGTCTCCATACTACAGGACACTCCCATCAGATGCATCCTCCAAACTGGAAAGCCTTTCTCAAACATTAAACTGGTTGGAATAATATTGGGCTTAGGGGAAGGGAACCCAGAAGCCCAACATGCTGACAAAAGGGTAAAGTGTTTTTACCAGTTGGGCTTCTGGACTCCCTCTCCTTGTGCAAACTGGTAAAGGCCTTGGAATGTTTGAGCTATCCTTACCCTTCTCCTTGCTTCATTTTGATACATATTTTCTAATAACCTGGTCTGTCTGCTCTTGCCTTCAGGCCATCAAACTCCAAACAGTCATGCAACTGGAGCCTCTGATGATGTCCCCTTCTGCTGGGGACACTTAGGCACTGAGGGAGCACTGACTGCTCTTTCCCCAAAACAGTGTCCTCTGTCAATAGGAAGCAGTTAAGATCGGTCTTCATTCTTATCCTTAATCTAATGGCAGTTAATATACTTCTTTGGATGTGAGGAGGAGACAGCCAGGTGGGAGAGGGTCCCTGGGGAAACTCCAGTCAGCCTGCCCACTGGGGTGGCACCTCAGGAAGGTCATGCTGCTTGCAGTAGGGAGGATCCTGGCCCCTGTGTGAAACTTGAGATTCAAACTGTGGGTGGGAAGCACTCTAGCAGCAGCCTCTGTCCTTGTGAGTGTCTGTTCCCCATTTTTTCCCTTTTTACCCAACAAAACCCTGCATGACTCACCTTTTAAACCATTCATGAGCCTACATTTTCATGGCTGTGGGATGGACATAAATCCCATCTTTAGCTGAAATATGGAAAAGTCCTGCGACACTTCTCAATGGTAGAAAGCAGTCTTTAGCTTGAGATCCATTTCTAGATAAGTAGCAGAATAGGTTTTCATTTGTCTTGGAAACTCTCCTTAATGACTAAATGTTAAAATTGACAACTAACTGGTCTTAATTTCACCTTGCGTTTAAGCACTCAGTGATTATATTGTTAGGTTTTTTTTGTTGTTGTTGTTCCAGTCTTTCTCCCATTGGATTTGACCAACTCTATCCAACTTGGTCAAATCTGAATGAGAATTTCAAATTATAAGGGTCAAGGCTTCTGAATCAGCTAAAATTCCTCACAGCTGCAAAAAGAAAAACAAAAAAACAACAAAAGAAATATGTGTTTGGTTTCTGTGTTTGCTCCCTGTCTTGTATGTCTTCCACCCTATTTCTCCTTCCCCTTCACCATCTTTGGTACCAAGAAAAAAATATAGAGAAGGCTTCTAATGACTTGAACCCCACAAATAACTCAAAACAAAGGTGTATTCATTCCTTTTGGAGTGCTCTGTTTCTTTTGTGAAGTTTCAATGGTCATGATCAGATTCATGTTAGGTCTGAAGCTCTACTTTACTGTATTGTATTATCTGACTTCTTCAGCATTTGAGAGTACCAGAGATTACTGTACTGTGAGGGGATTTCCTTGGGTGTGTGTAATGGTAAATATGAGCTACAATATTAGGGGTAACTGAAAACAATTTATAGGATTTAGCTGTTTTTGTTTTTGTTGTTCGTTTGTTTGTTTTTCTCCTAGGAAGTTGTTGTTTAGGATCCCAATTCTATTTAGGAGGTGCATTCTAAACAGTCTTCTTCATTGCTATTCCTTAAGAAATTAATCTCATTTGCTTTGTCTGTGCATGTACATGTATTTTCTTATGTGTTTTTGGCCATAAGGTACCAATTTGGCTTAAGGAGTACTCATACAATAAATAATGCTTTTCAAATTCAAAAATGCTTTTCAAGTTCACGTGACTTAAGTAAAATCTTTAATAAGTTAGCTTTAAAATTACTGGCAAAGTAATATTAGAAATGCCCTAAAAATTTCCAACATACATTTTTGTTTGCACTTATTAATCAAAAAACGTCATACTTATCTCTACGAAATAGTATAAGGTGTCAAAATTTGACATAAGGGTTATTAAAATATCAAGTCAGCCCAAAACAGAATGATATTTGCTTGTGTAATTTTTGATAAATAAAATATTAATACTGGTTTAATGAAAATAGCAAAATCTTGAATTATTTAGTAAAATAATCATATATCAAATCTTCAGGTTCTCATTTAGGTAAACATAAATAATCTAGGTAAACTACTAAAATAAAATAATTAGGGAAATGTAATTGAATAAATACTTGTAGAGAAACTTGTCATAATTTAGAATCTAAACTCATATTCAAGTAAATAATAGATATTTCATTAAATGGGTATTTTTCAATTAAAAACGTATACATGTAGGAAAACATATGGTCTTGTTAAAAGGTGAATATTGTTTGTCTACTTCAAAGCTTATTTAAATGTTATATATAAAAGAAGATCAAAGGAGCCAGGAAACAAGAGAGATGTAAAGAACCTTATAGGAATAAAGAAGTGGCCAGGTGATGTGGCTCATGCCTGTAATCCCAGCACTTTGAGATGCTGAGGCAGCTGAATTGCCTGAGCTCAGGAGTTCAAGAACAGCCTGGGTACCACAGAGAAGCCCCATCTCTACTAAAATACAAAAAAAATCAGCCAGTTGTGGTGGCATGCCTGTAATCCTAGCCACTTGGGAGGCTGAGGCAGGAGAATCGCTTGAACCCAGGAGGTGGAAGTTGTAGTGAGTCGAGATTGTGCCATTGCACGCGAGCCTGTGTGACAGAGTACGACTCCATCTCAAAAAAATAAAAGAAGTTATTTTTTGTAAGAAAGTTAAAAGAAAAATAATTTATATGAGAAATAATCTCATATGGTAAATGTTTGTCCTAGAATAAAATGACTGGTTGTTTAAGAAAGAGGGATGTTCAAGACAAAACAGAAAGTCTAAGCATGTAATAAATGGTCTGTATAAATCATATTAAGAGAACTTATGGAAAAAAAAACTTATGTGTCAAGTTGTCTACAACTAAAGAGAAATTATAATGGTCTTTCTAGAGACTGGGTTTGCTATTAAAAGAACACATATGCAATAAAGAATTGGTTAGAATAATAAAATTTTCTTAAGGTATTGTTTTATTCTTAATAAAATTATGAATTTTTTTAATGCAAATTTCAAATTTTTCTGTTCAGCTTTCTCTCCCCTTATAAAAAGCCTGAAATAAATCATGGCCAGCTTCTGTAAGTATTTTTTCACCAACTTTGGGTTCAAACTGTTTGCTGTGGCTTGATACCAAGACTCTTTTAAAGGTCTAAAGGAAATGTTTTCTTCTAATATAACATTATTTGCTTTTGGCTTAATTTGTTCTATGAATCTGAAAATTTGCACTTATGACCAAGGAAACACTCTTCCTGTGTCTGACTATTTCAAATATCATTTTCATAAGTTTTGATTTGCAGGTTACCTAAATAGAGCAGTAGCACTGCAGAAGGTCTTTTCTTTTGCCTTTGGGTAACTAGCCTAATAAACAGATTTATACTTTATCAAAATAATTCTTATGTCATTATTATTATTAGATTTTAGTTTGCAAACTAAATGTTATGTGTATTTTTAACTTATGATAATACAGTTATTTGCATAAATGCAATAAGATGCTGTTTGCTTTTATAACAGGAAACAATTGGAGACACTAGTTATTTTACCAAGGTTTTGACTGGAATGAGATGCTTTCAGATACAGGCTCCTTAAAGGAATCAAATTAACTTATAGAGCCAATAAAAGCACTTTGATAAAGCTGGCCTCATACCTTATCTATACAGTACCTAGACAGGTTCCTGACCTATGGTAAGTAAAGAATGTCACTGTCTGACAGGCCCAGGAGCCCCAAATTTTCTTAGCACTTCAAAGTGTGGCATTCACCAAGTTAATAAAAGTGTTTGCAGAAACCAGTTGGGCTTAAGGGATTAAAGTTGAATCTAGGATTCCTTATGGAATTATGTTCCTGCAAAGCCTATTAAAAAAAAAAAAGAGGAGTCAGTATGGCAAATAATTGTTATTGCTGACTTTATACAAATACTATGGCTAAGAATAACAAGACTAAAATTTATTTTGCAAGTGGATTTGTCCTATGATTTGTCTTTAGTGAAAATAGGACTGGAAAGAGAAAAAATATATGTTTCAAAATACACTATAGTTTATCTGTTGTTAGATTCTAGTCTTGCCTAGTGTTTTTCAATTTTTTATTATTTTCTACAATATGATTTTTCCTGCTACAAGTCTCCAATATAATGTTTCCATTTTTTTCTTCTATTTCCTTTTTTTACCCATTTTCCTTACTTGAAATCACTAAAAATTAAACTGTGCTTTCTTAAAGCCCTGCAAACTGAAGCTACACCTCTTAAACTTTAGAAGAAAATAACAGCAACCTATTTACATACATAAACCACTCTCATCCTTAATACTAATGTATGGACTTCAGAGTAATAAGACTTACCAATTTTCCAGTATTCTTGATTTTTTATTTGTTGTTTTTTTCCTCTCTTCCTTCTGTAAGATGTAAGACGTCACAACCTATTAAAAATGACCTTTCCTGATAACACAGGACCTACTTGTATTGGAATAAACCATCCTGGCCATGAGAGATCAGACAAAATCTGACACTAGAGACTCATTTATTTCTAAGATGTTTTCCCTAAAAGATTTTAAAAAGAAAAGAGGAGAAATGTGAAAGGAAAATAAATATATGGACCCCAAAATCACTAAACCAAAGGGAAAAGTCAAGCTGGGAAGTGCCTTGAGCCAATGTGATTCTCATTCTATTCCTAAATAAGATAGCTATGAAGACAAAAACAGCTACATACCATCCCCACAATTTGCCCACAAGGAAATTCCTTGTAGACAAAGGAGAGACAAAGCTCAAAGTCATCTTTTTGGTCAAATGAGAAAATGCATATCTGATTGCATCCTTAATCCTGTTGTTTCACTATGCCAGACTAAGGCACAAGTGACTATTCCTGTAAATTGTGTATTCAGTGAAAGGCTAATCAGAAACTCAAATGCATGCAACCATTTGTCTCTTATCTACATATGATCTGGAAACCGTTTCCTTGATTGAAGTTGTCTTTCTAAACCAAACTAATGGATGTCTTACATGTGAGAACTAAACTCTATGTTTTTTTTGCCCAAATTCATATCTAGGAGGCCTAGGGAGACATGCGCTACACATCATAAATTCTCATCAAATAGGTTTTATTTAACCCTATATATCTCGACTCTGGCATAACATTACAAAAAGAAGATAAAAATATTTTGCCCTAAAATGTGTTTCTTTGCCATATTTTGAAATGGCCCAGCAAAGCTGTTTTTTGTGGGGGGAAATTTGCATCTGTAAAGAATATTTTTTACATAGCTAGATCTTTTTCTTCTAGACCCTCCCAATCCTAAAGAAATTAACTAAGATCTGCATAGGAGACATTTTTCATCTATTTCCTCTAAAGGCAGCCACTATAAGACTTCAAAAGAACTTTGGTCTCCACGATCTTTATCTTAACTTGAACATTCCCTTTCTAATAATCCCATGTCTTTAGACATACTCAACCAATTGTCAACCTCAAAATATTTAAATTCACCTGTATCTTGGAAGCACCTGCTTTGAGTTGTTCTGCCTTTCTGGACCAAACCAATGTATTTCTTTAATGTATTTAATAGATATCTCATGCCTCTCTAAAATGTATAAAACCAAGCTGCACACTGACCACCTTGGGCAAATGCTCTCAGTACTTCCTGAGGGCTGTGTCATGGGCCAGGGTCATTCATATTTGGCTCAGAATAAATATCTTCAAGTATACTACAGATTTTGACTCTTTTTGTTGACACATGTATTGATTGATGTATCATGTCTCCCTAAAATGTATATCATACTGAGTGGACAAAAACTGGAAGCATGCCCTTTGAAATCTGGCACTAGTCAAGGATGCCATCTCTCATCACTCCTATTCAGTATAGTATTGGAAGTTCTAGCCAGAGCAATCAGGCAAGAAAAAAAATAAAGGATATTCAATTAGGAAAGGAGGAAGTCAAATTGTCTCTATTTGCAGACAACACGATTGTATATTTAGAAGACCCCATTGTCTTAGCCCAAAATATCCTGAAATTTATAAGCAACTTCAGCAAAGTCTCAGAATACAAAATCAATGTGCAAAAATCACAAGCATTCCTGTACACCAATAACAGACTTAAAGAGAGCCAAATCAAGAACGAACTGCCACTTAACAATTGCTACAAAGAGAATAAAATACCTAGGAATACAACTAACAAAGAACATAAAGGATTTTTTCAAGGAGAACTACAAACCACTGCTCAACTGAATAAGAGAGGACACAAACAGATGGAAAAACATTCCATGCTCATGATTAGGAAGAATAAATATCGTACAAATGGCCATACTGCCAAAAGTAATTTACAGATTCAATGCTCTCCCCATCAAGCTACCAATGACCTTCTTCACAGAACTGGAAAAACCACCTTAAACTTCATATGGAACTAAAAGACAGCCTGCATAGAGAAGTCAATTCTAAGCAAAAAGAACAAAACTGGAGGCATCACACTACTGGACTTCAAACTATACTACAAGACTACAGTAATCAAAACAGCATGGTACTGGTACCAAAACAGAAATATAGACCAATGGAACAAAACAGAGGCCTTGGAGGCAACACCACACATCTACAACCATATGAACTTTGACAGACCTGACAAAAACAAACAATGGGGAAAGAATTCCCTGTTTAATAAATGGTGTTGGGAAAACTGGCTAGCCATGTGCAGAAAGCAGAACCTGGACCCCTTCCTGACACCTTACACTAAATTTAACTCCAAATGGATTAAAGACTTAAACATAAGACCTAAAACCATAAAAACCCTAGAAGAAAATCTTGGCAAAACCATTCAGGACATAGGCATAGGCAAGGACTTCATGACCAAAACACAAAAAGCATTGGCAACAAAAGCCAATATAGACAAATGGGACGTAATAAAACTCCACAGCTTCTGCATCAGCAAACAGTCATTAGAGTGAATTGACAACCAACAGAATGGGAACAAATTTTTGCAATCTACCCATCAGACAAAGGGCTAATATCCAGAATGTACAAAGAACAAAAACAGATTTACAAGAAGAAAACAAACAAACCCATTCAAAAGTGGGTGAAGGAAATGAACAGACACTTTACAAAAGAAGACATATATGAGGCCAACAAACATATGAAAAAATGCTCATCATCACTGGTCATTAGAGAAATGCAAATCAAAACTACATTGAGATACCATCTTATGCCAGTTAGAATAGCAATCATTAAAAAATCTGGAGACATCAGATGCTGGAGAGGATGTGGAGAAATAGGAACACTTTTACACTGTTGGTGGGAGTGTAAACTAGTTCAACCATCGTGGAAGACAGTGTGAGGATTCCTCAAAGACCTAGAAATAGAAATTCCATTTGACCCAGCAATCCCATTACTAGGTATATATCCAAAGGATTATAAATCATTCTACTATAAGGACACATGCACTCAAATGTTCCTTGCAGCACTGTTTGCAATAGCAAAGATCTGGAACCAACCCAAATGCCCATTGATGATAGACTGGATAGGGAAAAAG